>PVLC010030577.1:0-19407 GCA_004027655.1 Graphiurus murinus | reverse complement strand
TTTTTTTTTTTTTTTTTTTTGCGGTACTAGGGATTGAACTCAGGGGCATTCTACCTCCGAGCTACACCCCCAGCCCTATTTTTTATTCTTTATTTTGAAACCGGGTCTCACTAAGTTGCGGGATGCCTCACTAGGTAGCTGAGGCTGGCCGCGAACCCGGATCCTCCGGTCTCAGCCTCCCGAATGCTCCTAGGTGGTTTTAAGAAGAGTCCTTTCAGCCGGGCGTGGTGGTGAGTGCTTGTAATCCCAGCATTTGGGAGGCTGAGACCGGAGGATCCGGGTTCGCGGCCAGCCTCAGCTACCTAGTGAGGCACTCCGCAACTTAGTGAGACCTGTTTCAAAATAAAGAATAAAAAATAGGGCTGGGGTTGTAGCTTGGAGGTAGAATGCCCCTGAGTTCAATCCCCAGTACCTCCCCCCAAAAAGAAGAGTCCTTTCTATGAGTGTGTGTGTGTGTGTGTGTGTGTGTGTGTGTGTGTGTGTGTGTGTGTTTGTGTGTGGTGCTAGGAATTGAACCCAGAGACATTCTACCTCTGAGCTACACCTGCAGCTTTTTTTATGTCTTTGTTTTGAATCAGGGTCTTGCTAGGTTACCTAGAGTCTTCTTATGTTGCTGAGGCTGTCCTCGAACCTACAGTCCTCCTGTCTCAACCTCCCAAGTATTGGGATTACAAGTGTGCATCACCACGCCCAGCTTTTCCTATGCATTTTTAACACAAAGCATACTCAGTGTGTTAGTTTTGTAACTCTACATTTGTCATGTACTGGCAACCTCTCTGACATCTAGAAAGAAAAGATTATGTACATTATATAGACAGGAAAGTAAAACAAAACACACAGACATAAGGGACAATGGTCAATCTTGCATCTCCAAAAAGGACATTGGTATAAAGCCCTTTGCATTTTCTTTTCCTCCTTCTCCTTGAACCACACCACAAATATAATAATGTGTACTGCTCAGAGAAGTGATTTGAATATACTATTTCCAAAAGATTTTTTTAACTTTGATAAAAATATATATAAAATATGTTATTTACTAACTCTACTTTTAATATACTTCATGTGCTTATGACCATCTAGGACAACTAGATGTTTCAAATAAGGACTTAAATTTGTCCAGTATATACATAGTAGTGTTGAATAAACTACACACATGTAACAATGGTTATATCTGAGAATGTCATTTATGTAGTAGCATTCTGGCCCAGAATCCTTCATTTCTTCCATTTCCTTCTCTCCTATATCACTCAGGATACAGGCACATGTGTCACTTAGATGTAATATTACACTTCTAAACGTTCTTTTCAAAAGACAGTCTTTCAATGAATTTTAAAACAAAGTTTACAATATATGTAAGTTTACTAACTCTACTTTTGTTGTACACTATTAATGTCTTTAATATATATAAGATAGATATTATAAAAGTAGGACTCATTGTTCAATATATACACAATATGTACAGTATGGCAAAGTTAAATGAAATGCATATATATATATATATATATATATATATATATAGTGTGACGGGTAAGATGAAATTTTCTAGCCCCACACTAACAAAACTTGGAATTTCTTCACTCATACCTCCCTCAACCTGATAAACAAGTACAGACAGTATACTGTTCATAGAGGTAGTTTAATAATTCCATTTCTAAACACAATATTTCCCATCACTTTTCAAATGCTATTTACAAAAAATTTTATTCTAGTACTTCTACTTTTAAATGTATCAAGTGTTTCTAACCATCTAGAAGGACTGGATTTATTTATTTATTTGTTTATTTATTTCTGTGGTGCTGGGGATTGAACCCAGGAACATTCTACCTCTAAGCTATACCCCTCAGCCCTATTTCATTTTTTGTTTTGAAACAGGGTCTCACTAGGTTGCTAAGGGCCTCACTAAGTAGCTAAGGCTGGCTTTTAACCTGTGATCCTCCTGTCTCAGCCTCCCAAGTACAGGTGTGTGCCACCATTCTTGGCTCCAGGACTAAATATTTTATATAAGAACTTGTCTGTTATGCATACAGCACTGAGAAATAAAATTGTACATGTATCAACAGTTATAATTTCAAGTATCTTCTAATATACCACTTTGGCCTTGAGCCATTCCATTCTCACTTCCTTCTTTCTGTCTTCAGTCCAGTGGACAGGCATACACAGGTATCATACATACCTATTTACATCTGGAATGGCCAAGTGTAGCAAAACATTTGTTTAAAAAGGTTGGGAGGTGGTTGAGAGAAGCTTTTTCATATTATATACACAGGCCTTCTTCAAAAGGCCAGTAAATCTTCCCAAAAGGTAGCAGCCATTTCCAATTGGCCAAATGTGGTCTGTTACTCTTCTATTTCTCTTTGGTAGAACAGAGACCAACTACCTGATGTCCATGGACTGATGACCAGCTAATAGTTCCACCTGTAGTCTTCCCTGGCTCCTTTACCTTCCAAGGTGAGGTTTTGTCCAACTGGCATGGAGAGGTCATTCCAGGACCCAGATCTGCATAGCTCCACTGTTTACTGCTGTGGCTGAGGTTTCTGTTGTAGACTCACCTTCTTGGGCCTTCAAAGTCATCTCTCCCCACCTCTCACCGCCCAAACCCACTCCACTCCAAATATTAAATTAAATATTTATCCAGGCAAGATCAAGTCTCAGTTAATATATAACCCACTCTCTTCTTTTCTTAATACTTAGCACACTTGTAGTTAATTATCAAGCATCTTTATTCTCACTAATATGTAAACTGGATGAGGATAGGCACTGTGTGTTTTGTTCCATGTTGAATTCCCAGACATGAACATGATTCCAGGCATTATCTGATGCAGTCAATGAATATTTGTTGAAGAATGCAAGAGAGAACAGAAAACCTAATAAGGCACTAGACACATGTTTTCTGACCTAACCCTATTTCTTAGTTGATCCTACACCTCAAACAACACATTTCACCGTTACCACTAAACCTGAAAAAACAGATCCTTTTTATGGCTCTTTATGATTCAAATCCTACTCCTTGATATCTGTACCAATGGACAAGAACCACAAAGACCTGATTTCTGGTTTCCTTTACTACATGATACTGGACAGATCCTTTCCTCCCCCTAGACTTCAGGATCCTCATCTAAACTATGAGACAATATGGTTAGATTAACTTTGTTCTCTAATCTTGGTGTGGTGGTACACACCTGTATTCCCTATACTTTGGAGGCTGATGTGGGAGTACTGTAGATTTGTTCAGCCTCAGCAACTTAGCAAGTCCCTCAGCAGCTTAGTGAGACCCTGTTTCCAAATTAAAAAAAATAGGGCTGGGGGTGTAGCTCAGAGGTATATGCCCCTGGATTCAATCCCCAGTACCATAAAAATAAAAGAGTATACTCTAGTATTAGAAAATTCTGTCAATCAAATATTCATCACTACAGGTCCACAGTTTGTACCAGTACACCCCTATAAGCACTAGTGTACTAAAGCTCCACTTTAGTGGTGTACTAAGCTCATGAGAGTCTACTGTGCACATCTCTTCTCAATCTGGCACTCAGTGACATCGTATTAGTAGCTTGAAATCATCCATGGTAGGAATATAAATAGCACGATAATCAGAAAAATTGTAAATGAAGACTTTTTCTGGGGACAGTTGTTAAACACTTATAGGAACACTACTCATTATGAGTTCTGGCTGCTACCATGGGAACAGTGACCAACCCTGGATTCAAAATAAGCACTAATGCTATATGAAGCAAAAATGTATTGATATGGCTAGCTCAAAAGTGAATGTGAAAGAGAAAACCACATGTACAGGTGGCATGTAACTTAGTTCAGGATTCCCTAGAAGCAAACTCTGATACAAAGATTTAAGTGTAAATGAAAAGTGATCACAGGGAGCACAGTAGTGAGTCAGAGAAGGGAAGAAAGCCAATATTAGGTACACTAATGAGCATGATTCTGCTCTCAGTACCTGGGACTAAATTCCATTGAGACTCTCTATGAGTTTGTAGAGAAGAAGTCTCAGAATCATCTCAACCAAAAGTAAGGGAGCAGGGATATTTATCCACAAACACACCCACAGTTGATGGAGCTGCTTCCGTAAGCTTTATGTTCCTGGGAATTTTGCCTGCCCCTGTAATCTAAAACATATATCCATGTCCAGAAAATGGTCCTAGGTAGAGGCTACCACATGCTTAAAATAAGAAACCACTGGCCCACACTAAGGAAGGATAATAATATGACAAATCAACAGTGCTGGCTTAGCATTGGAGAAGACGTTTTTCTTCATTGGGAATATCTGACCTCAAATTTCTCTTTTCCAACAAAGATCAAGATGTACCATCATGCCTCTCTACCATTCTATTAGAGTAGTGAGACATAGGCCATTCTCCAGATACTGCAGGTGATTTCAAAAAACAGGGAACTTCATTAAATTTATCATTAATAAATGTGTGTATTAGCATACTAAAAACAAAGTAGTTACAACAAAATTTTAGTAGCAAGGAACTCTGGGCTTCAAGATTGAACACTAAGTAATTATAATTAGAGAGAATGAAAACCCTCTAAATTGGATTGAAAATCCTTTATGAGGAGTTAGCTCAGTGGTGAGACCCTGGGTTTGATTCCCAGTAACAAGTACACACACACACACACACACACACACACACACGCACACCTCAGAAAGAACATTTATATGCAGAATAGAGAAGTCCATTGAGGAATGGGAGGGGCTTCATAGCAGAGAATTAACAGATAATTTAGAACTCAAATGACTTAAAGTGAAGAAAATCCTTACATGAGCCAGAGATATTTCATACCTTTAAGTTGTTTTAGCTAGATTTTCCTCAAATTAGTTAGTATACAATATTTGGTTTATACCACATTGTCTATTCATTTTTTTTCAAATTAATTTTTCAGTTATTATTGTAAGGCTTTAAAAGGAGCTCCTCTATCTGGCACTTACAAAAATGTACTTTAACTGACAATTGGAGTCTAGATTCTGATGTCTAAAGGAGAACAGATGAAAAGCACCGTTGTACAATAATGTTTGAACAAGGCCTACCCACAATTGAGGAAAGAACCAAGAATGGATAGAAGACAGAAAATGATGAACTAGACCACCTAAATGTTAATCTTCTTTCATTCATAAAGAAATCAAATATGGCAATAGTTCTTTATAAAAATGTTTATCTTTTTTGCAGTGCTAGGGATTGAACACAGAGCTTCACACATGCTAGGAAAATACTCTACCATGGAGCTATACCCTCAGCCTAGGAACTATTCTTAAAATGTCATATGAGAATCCTTAGGGATCTCCAAGACCCTTTGGGGGGTCCCTAAATTTATCAATGGAATGTGTGTTTTTATGTTCTTATGCTTAAAGATGTATCAGTTTAATTCTAATATAGTAAATGTTGATCCAGAGAACCCACATGAATAAAACCTCTTTGGGATCCTCAATAATTTTTTTAAATACCCAAGGCCAAAGAGTTCAAGAAGCACTATTCTATGACATTCTTCAGTATTGCCAGTAAGACATCCACTATAAACAAAGATCAGATAAATTTAGAAAAATTAGAAATAGAGTCAAATTCAAAGAATTTTAGAGGTAGAAAGATCTAAAATACCTAAAAGAAAATTAAAAAATATTCTTGTTCTAAGTAGAAAATGAAGGGTCAGAGCTGGAGCAGAAGATTTTTGAATACTTAGCAGGTCTTTTTGTTTGTTCGTTTTGGTTTTTCATTTTTGAATTTTAGAAAAGCTTTTCAGAGACAATCCACTTCATCTTTAAGAGGAACCATATATATACTCAAAGGATATGAGATTAGGTCTTAGACAAAACATTCTAAATCAACTTATCATCTTGAATCCAAAATATTGGAAATAAATTTAATCATCTCTTCTTAAATTCCTTCTCTTATCATTCATTTATTCAAAAAGTTGAGTATGTTTGTTCAAAGCACATAGGGAGGTAACCCATTAAAGTAACTGCAAAGAAATTGAATTTATTAATCATCCCAAGGCCATCTTATCAGATTCCCCTTCTTAATCCTACAGAAGACACTTCCTAAATTCCTCCAAAGTCTTCCTAAAATTCCTGCTCATATGCAAATATAACTTTATACAAAAATCATCAGCATGCAAATCATATGCAGATAATGGCTAAGATGCTTTATGAGCAACAATGTATGATAAAAAATGTCATGATTATTTTTAATATTATATTCTTCTTGTCTTACAAACTGGTCCCAGATCCATTTGGGGGGCATGTTTTGTTTTTTAAGATGTAGTATGTTAAGTGATTAAAAGTATTCATTCCTCTATCAAACAAAACTAAGTCCATGTCCTGTCTGTACCAATTATGAGCTGTGTGAGCTTTGACATGGGACTTGCCCATTTAAGCCTCAAACTTCTCAACTATAAAATGAAGAAATAAAAGAACTTACTTCACACAGCTATTGTGAAGATTAAAGAAGGTAATTCAATATTAATCAACTAGAAGATGGCAAATGCTAAAAGGAAGGTGATAAGAAATTGTCAAAGATAAGAAATCATGGCATATTGAGGAGAGCTATCCACAAGAACACCTCAGTTTTAGAAAATGATAAGTAGTACCATTCCTGAAATTACAGAAAATTGGCTTGAAACTCGGAACTATCAGAAAAATTGGACTCAGGAAGGAACAGGATCTGGGTCCACAGTAGAGTTGGGAAAAACTGAGATGCAAACTCTGGATATCTTTAGGCTTTCTTTAATTCTAAGTCTAATCTTTATGCAGATGCTTCACTTTCTACCCAGATGCATATCCTGTTTCCAGTTTCTTTTAATAAAGTCAAGTGTAAATAAATAAATGAAGCATTAGCTGATAGGGAACGTGACTCTGTTACATTTGTATTTCAAACAAGGTCCAAGAAGTGCCAGTAACTTTCATGCCCAAAGGAATGTTTTTGTAAAGGGGAAATTTCAGGCTAAATAATACACAATGACATTTTCTGGCAAGACTCAAAAGACACTTATGCAACTGAGAAATATGTGACACAAGTGACCTTGCCTGCGAATATAACTGCATGTATACTCTGTGACAATAGATGTAGCACCTCGCTTTTCATCAAAGATACTATACATTTCTCAAATTCCTGGGACTGACAACATTTTATCTAGGTGAAAGTTAATTTACAACTTAACCTTTATGAATGGATCCTGTTTAAATTAAAAGCCATCTACATTCCATGATCAAAGACAGAAGGTCTTTGATCATGTGTTATTTAACCTACTAGCTTTGTTTCCTTATCTGTACAATAAGAATACTAATAGTAACTGTTTCATAGTGTTATTGGGAAGTTCAAATGAGGTAATACATGTTAGGACTTAGTACAGTTACTAGAATTTTCTGTTATTATCAGGTCAAAGAACAGGTTCTAAAATGAAAACCTTAACAAACTAGCCAAAATTAAACTGTCCATGGTGGCAGGAAAAAGTTGACACTGGTGTTATGTATGAATATTTGACAACCAAAAAAATGAGCAAATTTTCTTGGATTTTATTAAAATAATAGCAGTATAATCATATAGAAAAATACTGACCATTTTAACCTAATTTCTATATCTTGTTTACTTAATAATTATCTATTGGATACCTATTATATGCCTGGTGGTAGAATATGAGAACATAGATGAAAAGATTCAATGAGCTAACAGGCTATTTCGAAAGACAGCCATGTAAACAAATAACTGCAATGCATTATATATGTGCAATGACAGAAATAATGTATAAGATACAGAATTAGAATAGTGGATAGAGTAAACAACATGTTGGTGGTAGTGAAGGTGAGTTATTAACAAAGTCTTCAGGGCTCAGAAACTATTTACATATAAGCTAGAGACCTGGAGAGTGCAGATATTTTTAACAAAGCCAACAGAATGGGAGAAAAATTTTACCAATTATTCCTCCAATAGAGGACTGATATCCAGAATATACAGAGAACTCAAGAAACTTACCACTAAGAAAACAAATCACCCAATCAAAAAATGGACAAGTGAACTAAATAGATACTTAACAAAGGAAGATATATAAATGTATGAGGAAATGTTCCACATCATTAGCAATTAGAGATATGCAAATGAAAGCTACCCTGAGATTTCACTAACCCCAATTAGAATGGCATTCATTAAAAACACAAACAACAAATGTTGGCAAGGTTGTGGAGAAGTGGGAACCCTAATACATTGTTGGTGGGATTGCAGATTAGTGCAACCACTTTGGAAAACAGTATGGAGAATCCTCAGACGAATGGGAATGAACCTACCATATGATCCAGCAATACCACTTCTTGATATCTACCCAAAAGAATGGAAACCAAGCTATCAGACCGATGCATGTGTATCTATGTTTATAGCTGCACAATTCACAATTTCCAAACTATGGAAACAGCCAAGATGTCCACCAACAGATGAATGGATTACAAAACTACGGGATATGTACACAATGGAATTTTACTCAGCCGTAAAGAAGAACAAAATCATGATATTTGCAGGGAAATGGATGCAACTCGAAAACATTATGTTAAGTGAGATTAGCCAGTCACAAAAAGTAAAAAAAGCATATGTTCCCCCTAATATGTGGATCCTAGGGAGAAGATGGGGTATAAGAGGGTCTCCAGATGAAAAAGGAGAGACTCCCGATAAGCAAAATAGTTTACTTAACCGAAGGGGATGGAGGGAGTTGGGGGGGACACCTTAATGCACACGATATACTTTCACAAATATATCAAAGTCAATCACTAAACTGAACTTGAGAAGGAGGAAGGGCGAGGGAGAGGGGTGGGAATATGGGAAAGGGTTAAATGAGAAATGTGTGCATGTATACCTCTACCAGTTTGTATCTCACAACAATGTATTATTATAATGCACCAATAAAATTTAAAAATAAAAGCTTACAAAAAATAATTGTATAACCACATAGGAAAAATTCATTTCCTTTTTTAAGCCAGTCAGTCATTTTTATGCTTTTATTGGTGCATTATACTCTCACATCATAATGAAGTTCAGAGTGATAGGGACATACTTGCACACAGCACTTGGTGAGCTTTGCCCCAGCTCCCTCTCCATTCCCTTCCCTTATAGTTACATTTAGATATGGAGTTCCACTACTAGGTATGTACCTAAGAAAAATAAAAATACATATCCATACTTCTCTTCAAATGATCATAATAGTTCATAATGCTCTCAAGATGGAAACAACCCAAATGTTTACCAACTGGTGAATGAATAATCAACTTGTAACATAGCTATACAATAGAATATTGCTCAACAATAAAAATGTTGTCATATATGTAACAACATAGATTAATCTCTAATGCATTAGACAATGTTCAATAATCCAGACACAAATATTTCATACAGTATGATTCCCATATATATGAAACTCCAGAAAATAAAAGGCTATGATGAAGAAACAAAATCAATAGTTATCTGGGGCTGAGGGAAAGGTATTGACTATGAAGTGGAAAGAAAGAAATACTTGGAGTAATAGCTTATTTATGGTGACCAAGTAACCTCATACATTTGAAAAAAACTCATCAAATTATACAATTTAACTTGGATAATTTTGCTGCATATATATTGGACTTCAATAAAGCTAATCTTGAAAAAATGATCATTTATGAGTTCCACATCAAAATCTATTAAATTGTCTGATTTTCTTTAAAAATGCAAATTTTAGTGCACTGAACCTCTAAGATGGTACTATTCTTTAGAAAGAAACAGATATTCAAATTATCATAAAGCTGGTTGTGAATAAATTATACATAAATGGCCTTCCTTCAACATAGCCCTAAAATGAGAATCTATTGTTAAAAATAACAATCCATGAGCACTATTTCATTGTAACTTACATAATGGACCATTCTTCAGATAAATTCCTTCCAACTCAAATATAACAATAGATGTACCTTAATTTAAAATTCCACATCTAAATGCAAAAAAGATCTTAAGAAAACTTGATAAAAATTTGAGCATGCATGTTAAGTGATTGTATACTTTATAAAGATGTTTCATGCTGAATTAATTTACCAGTGAACTTCTCTGGTACATTTCAAATGAACTGACTTACACTGGCAAGATGGTGGTATATGAAGTCCAGTACCCTCTTGTTCCCCAGGGACACACTAAGTCAACAGTAATACAGGGGTGAATTATCTTTGTGAGGACTTCTAAAATTAGTTAAGAAGCTACTGAACCCTGAGGGAATGTGAAAACAGCTACATCAAAGCCAGTTAAAAAATGATGGTGAGACACTCCCTCACCACAATCCCCACGTCAACACAAAACCACATCATTGGAAGGGAAATTCCAGGTCCCATGTTTTACTTGAGAATGGAAAATTTGGACCATGCATCTGATGTTGCACCTTCCATTCATGATACCCAAGGAGCATCTGTCTCACCTA
Source organism: Graphiurus murinus (assembly GCA_004027655.1). NCBI lineage: Eukaryota > Metazoa > Chordata > Mammalia > Rodentia > Gliridae > Graphiurus > Graphiurus murinus. Next base: position 8,985 of record PVLC010030577.1, on the reverse strand, counting down.
TGTCTGATTTCTGGTTATACTCAGCATACTCTGGACTCCTGATGGCTACTAAGTGCAATGATGGTGATTTGAGTTAGCTCCTAAACACGAATCATATTCCCTCTCCCTGATTCAGTACACAGTGTGGACAAAAACCTGAAAACCCAGCTTCTGCTTGGGGAAGGAAAGAGTTGGTTTAAGCACAAAATGATCCAACTTTTTCAGGGATTGCAGGAAGGACATGCTTTATCTCTTGTCTGTCTCAGAGAACTGTTAGGACCTAGCACAATCTAGATGCCTTAAAGCTGCTAAGAATAAAGAAGTTTAGACTATCAGAAACATTTGAGAGGCTCCCAGGATATCTTGTTAGGTTGATTGGTGATGGTCTTCTGTGTGTGCTCAATCCATGAAGACTGGGAGAAGTATCAGAGTTTTTAATGTGTAGTTACCAACACAAACAGTTAAGGAAAATGAAGATATATGGAAATATCTTCCAGAAAAAGGAAGAGGAAAATTTTTCAGAAACTAAATCTGATGAAATGGAGATACATCATTTATCTGACAGGAAATTCAAAATAAACATCAGAACCATGCTTGACAAAGTAAGAAGAATTCATTTAAAGAGTGAGAATTTCAACTGAGATAGAAAATATTCAAAAGTACCAAGCATAAATATCAAAGCTTAAGCGCACAATAAATGGAAAATTCATGTGAGAAGTTCAGCAGCAGACTAGATTAAGAAGGAAGAAAGTATCACTCAACTCAGACACAAGTTAATGAAAATTATTCAGAGTAGCAAAAAGGAAAAGAAGAATGAAAATAAGTGAATAAAGCTTAAGGGACTTATGGGACACCATCAAGAAAACCAACACATACATTATAGGAGCACAAGAAACAGAAAAGAATGAGCAAAGGGGCAGACAGCATATTCAAGGAAATGATGGCCAAAAATTCATAAATTTTTGAAATGGACTTCCAGATACAGGAAGATCAATAGAACATGAATAAGATGAACCCAGAAAATCCACACTAAGTCATATAATTAAATTTCCCAAAGTCAAAGACAAAGATTATTGTTAAAGCAGCAAAAGAAAAGTGACTTGGCATGCAGAAAAGAACCCCCATTAGATTATCAGCAGACTTCTCAGCAAAAACTTTGCAGTCCAGAAATGAGTGGGATGACATATTTGAAGTACTGAAAGACAAAAAATGCCAAGCAAGAATACCATATAATGCAAAACTATCCCTAAAAAATGAGAGAAGACGAAGATATCCCCAAATCAGCAAAAACAGAGGAAGTTCATTGTCACTAGACTTGCCTTACAAGAAATGCAAAAATTGAAATGAAGGGACACTAAATAGCAACACAAGAGCATATGAAAAATATAAAACTAGATGGCAAAGATACATAGGCATATAGGTATATAGGCAGATACAGACTACTGTAATATTATAATATCTACAGCTAAATCACTTTTTCAAGTATAAAACTTAAAAAACAACAGTATTAAGTAACTATAGAATATGTTAATGGATATAAAGCATAAAAATATACAAACTGTGAGATCAATAACATACAATGGACATGGGAGAAATAAAAACAGATCTATTGTATGAGATTGAAATTTTGTCATCAGCTTAAAATAGAACCGTTACTGAGAGCAAAAGGTTCTACCACTAATTTTTCCATTAAATCTTGAGAGACAAAGGTTGATGGTAGAAAACAGACTTGTTCAAAGCCAGTCTTGAGGAAGATAAAGGAAAGCCTTTCTGTCTCAAATTTTCATCACCAAGGGGCTCAGGAGCATGAACATCTTTTATAAGAGGAGTGGGTATAGTGGGACAAAAAGACAGGCATATATGTGTGTGTGTGTGTGTGTGTGTGTGTGTGTGTGTGTATGTGTGTGTATTTAGCTAAATTGTGCTAGCCAGAGAATATGTTACAATTCTTGTTTTCAAATCATTTCTGGAACCACCCCAGGCTTTGGGGGGGGGGGCAGTTTTTCAGCTTCCATTGAAATGCAGAAAAGACCAACCAGGAAGTTAGGGCCTATTTGTGGTACCTGGGATTGAACTCTGGGGCATTCTACCTCTGAGCTGCACCGCTGTCCCTATTTTATTTATTATTTTTACTTTGAAATTGGATCTCACAAAGTTACTGAGGTCCTTGGAGGTTCTATTACAGAACCATAAGATGTTTTATATAGATTTCATTAGGATACCTATGGAAAATAAGAGGAATAGGGATAGAGATAGGAAGAGTGTTCTTGACTGAGAAAACCTAAGTATTGTTTCATAGTGATCGGTGATCCTGTTTAATTGTCAAAAATCTTTTGACAATTTTCTTTTTGCAGTACTGGGGATTGAACTCAGGGGCATTCTACCTCCGAGCTATACTCCTAGCCCTATTTTTTTTCTTTTTATTTTGAAACAGGATTTCACTAAGTTGCAGAGTGCCTCACTAGATAGCTGAAGCTGGCTGTGAACCTGGATCCTCCTGTCTCAGCCTCCCAAATGCTGGGATTACAAGTGTGCACCACCACACCCAGCTAGACATTTTTTACAACCTCTTAAAATCAAATCCTAACTGCAATCTTCTTGTTCTTGAACAGACTTTGATATTTCCCAGAAGATCCCTACAAAATCTAAAAGAATTTGTTCTTTCACATTATGAAGAGAATATTAGAAATAAGTTGGTTTATTTGATATGTTAAGTTGAATATAAAATATCGTTAAATAAGAAGTGACACTTAAGTCATATTTGTGGGGTTAAAATTACTAATATAAGTTTTTCAGAAAGTATATAAAATTCCTAGAAGCTTGTCACTACCGTTGCTATCTAGGATACATCTTAGTATAATGATATTGATCATATTCAAGTCAAATGAACTTTCATTAGATCTTTAGCCATGGCTATTCTTTTATCATTCACAGTCATTGTTTTACTGATTCTTCTCTGAGAGCATTTAAAAAGAGCTAGAGTAAAAAGGCTTCATATTTAAAGAGATTCATGAAAAACACCAACAATTATTCTGAAGTACAGGTTTCTTTTTTTGGAAATTTAATTAGTTTTTTATAAGCTTTTTTTTTAAATTGGTGCATTGTAATCATACATCTTTGTTAGGTACAAGCTGGTAAAGGCATACATGCACACATTTCTCATTTAACCCTTCCCCAATTCCCGCCCCACTCCCTCACCCTCCCTCCTTCTCAGGTTCAGTTTAGTGATTGACTTTAATATGTTTGTGAAAGTACATCATGTGTTTCTGAAATTTTAAGATCATATCACTAAACTGAGTAAAAATCCCCAGAACTCTATTTTAAAAAGCTGAAGAATTCATACAACTGCTAACCTAAGACAAGCAGAACAAGGACTAAGGGAACTGATGAGAACAATTAAAATTTTTATGCCCCTCTTGTTTGAAAATTTGTTAGTCCTTTAATGTTTTATTTTCCAAATTTAAAAAATAAACTCTCAGTCAGAAGTGGTGGTGTAAGCTTGTAATCTCAGTACTTGCGAGGCTGAGACAGGAGGATTGAAGGTTTGAGGACAGCCTCAATATCCTAGCAAGACTCTTGGCAACCTAACAAGACCCTGTTTCAAACAAATAATAATAAAAAGGTCTAGGGGTATAGCTTGGAGGTAGAATTCCTCTGAGTTCAATCCCCAGTAAAATACACACACACACACACACACACTTTCTGTTTTCATAGAAATTGCCCTTAGTAAATGCCTGATTGTTTGCACCATCCACCAAATATCCTCTACTAACAAATCTTAACAGTTGGTTCAGCTGATCCTCAGTGAACAAAAGGTGTGACTAAACAAGAATTAGATTTGTGGTGTTTAAAGGAAAGAAGACTATCTCTTCCTTCAACAAGAAGAACTGAAAAAAACTCTCTCCTTGAATAAACTTTAATCAGGCTCCTCTAAGTCTTCTGCTCAACTAGTCTTAACCTTGAGACTCCCTCTCTATTCTTACAGAATCCAGATTTTTTAAAAAAGACTCTTGCTAATTCAGTTTAATGTAAATCCCCTACCCTTAGCATCTTACTACCCCCAATATAGGATCAAATTTCTCAGAAGTATAATACACACAAAGCTGGATGTGGTGGCACACACCTGTAATCCTAGTACTTGGGAGGTTGAGACAGAAAGATGGCAGGTTTGATGCCAGTGCAAGGTAACTTAGTGAGACTCTGTTTCAAAATAAAAATAAACGAGGCTGGTGTTATACCTCAGAGGTAGAATGCCTGTAAGTTCAATCCCAAGTATCACACACACATACACGCACACACATACACACACACACACACACACGAAGTATACTACACACAAAAGCTTTATGTGTGTTGTTGATACCTTATCATCCTGGTTTGCCTTCAGCAAAAATTATATTGAATCAATACAGCCAAAATCACCCTTCAACCTGATGTTTCCTCTTAGTTATTTTCTGTCCTCTGACCCTCACCCTGCTTCTTGGTGTAAATCCTCCCTTGTTCATGTTGGAGTTGGAGTGGGATACAATATCTCTCCCACTGCAGGACTCCATTTCAGTGGTCTCCATACTTATTTAATGGTCCCTAAAGTTTTCCTTCCTGAGTTTAACAGACATCACAGGAATTTTTTTTTCTTTAATATATGACAGCGATGTTGTTTCTACTTAACTTTAGTTTTCATTTCCAATGTGTACAAATCTGCAGATATACTCTCTGCGGTAAGGAGCACTATTGTCTTACTTTTGACAAATGTAGTGGAAGAAAAAAAATAAGGTACTTAAAATAATACTGATTCCAGCCACTTCCTCCTCTTCACAGGAATAATACAAATGGGCTCAGAGATAGATAGCCCTTTTGTTTAGGAAAATACTCTATGTTGATGATAAGCTTTGACTAGCATTTTAATGGAGAAATGTGAGGACGCTTGCTCAAAATTTAACTGGATGAGAGCCAGAAAAGAATTGAATCCACTGTGAAACAGAGTCAGAGAGATTAAGGTGACCAGGAGGGAGGCCAGCAGAAAGGTAGGTCACGATGAGAGTAGGGAAGAAAAAGTGGAAGGAGCAAGGAGATAAGCAATTAGGAAACCTGAGGGGAAATTACCTGTGTTAGGGCAGAGCTAAGGAACTGATAACATGGTGGAATGAGAGTCAATTGTAAGTTTGTTCTACCGGACTGTTTTTCCCTTCCTGTTATATCAAATATTCAAAAATCGGACACACCCGAAAGCCTTGTCTTAGTATTTTTCCTCAGCTTTCCCAATAATGTTTTTATTTACAGCTGCTTCCCTTCCCTGCCCACCCACAGTCCAAAATCTAATTCCAGGTCTATATTTAATTATCATGTTCCTTTTGTCCCTTTATTCTAACACTGTTTCCCAAGCTTGTTCATCTTTCACATCATTGACATCTTTGAAGATTCCCAGTCAATGGTGTAGAATACTCTTTGGTTTGGATTTGTCTAATTGTTTTTCCCAGTTAGATGTAGATCAATTGCTGGCAGGAATGCTATGCTAGGAATTACATTGGGGGGGTGTGATATCAGTCTTCTGTGATTGGTGATGCTAATTTGGATCATTTGATTAAGGTCAATTCTGTGCTTAGAATTTCAAAATACATGTTTTAAGATTTATGAAGTTCCAAGTGTGAACATACTTACTCTTGGTGGATTTTTTGTTTGTTTGTTTTGTTTTTATACTTTTATTGGTGCATTATAGACTCACATCATAATGTAGTTCTTAGTGATAGTGACATACATGCACACAGTATGAGGTGACCTTTCCCCCGACTCCCTACCACGCCCCTCCTTCCCCATACAGGATATTGATATTGGCATTGGTATTCTCACATATGTACACAATGTCAATGGAATTGATCCCTTCATTGATTCTCCCTCTCCCCTCCCCTCCCATAGACTACCTCTCTCCCTCCACTGGGTTTTTTCCTCCATTATCTAAAATCACTCTGGTATCCCAATTACTCCCTCGTTTCCACATAAGAGAGAAAACATGATCTTTCACTTTCTGTGACTGGCTAATCTCACTTAACATGATGTTCTCCAGGTCCATCCATTTTTCTGCGAAGGACATAATTTTGTTCTTCTTTATTGCTGAATACAATTCTGTTGTGTGCATATCCCATAATTTTGTAATCCATTCATCTGTTGACGGACACCTAGGTTGGTTCCATAATTTGGCTATTGTGAATTGTGCTGCTATAAACATGGATGTGATGTATTACTATAATATTCTGACTTGAGTCCCTTTGAAAAGATACCCATGAGTGGTACAGCTGGATTATATGGTGGATCCATTCCCAATTTTCTGAGGAATCTCCACACTGATCTCCATAGTGGCTGCACTAATTTGCAATCCCACCAACAGTGTGGAATTCCTATTTCCCCACATCATCGACAGCATTTATTTTTGTTTGACATCTTGATGTAGTAGTTTTGATTTGCATCTCTCTCCCTGATTGCTAGTGATGTTGAATGTTTTTCACATATTTATTGGGTATTTGTATTTCTTATTTTGTGAAGTGTCTATTTAATTCAATTGCTCATTTCTTGATTGGGTTGTTTGTTTAGTGTTAAGTCTTTTAAGATCTTTGTATATTCTAGACCTAGAAAAAACAGTGATAAATTTCAAATGGAGAAACAGAAGACCCAGAATAGCCAAAGCAATTTTCAACAGTAACAACCATGCAGGGGGAATTACAATCCCTAGCTTCAAATTATACTACAGAGATATAATAATAAGCATGGTACTGGCATAAAAAGACACATAGAACAATGAAACAGAATATAAAGCTCAAAAAAAAATCCACACACTTATAGCTAATTGATTTTTGACAAAGGTTTCAAACACATACATTGGAGAAAAGACAGCCTTTTCAAAATATGGTGTTGGGAAACTGGTTATCCATTTGTAGAAAAGTGGAATTAAATCCTTACCTACCTCTCACCCTGAATAAGAGTCAACTTGAGATGGATCAAAGACATGGAAATTAGACCAGAGACTTTGAAGTTACTAGAGGAGGGCATAGGACCAACACTCCAAAATATAGGTATAGGTACAAACATCCTCAATAAAACCCCCAAAGCTCAGAAAATTAAAACAAGATTTAATATATGGGGTGGCATTAAACGAAAAAGTTTCTGCTCACCAAGGAGACCTTCAAGAGTATAAAGAGAGAGCCTACAGAATGGGAGAAGATCTTTTCCAGCTACACCTCTGACAGAGGACTAATATTTAGAATATACAACAAGTTTGTATTAGTTTTATCCATGGAAAGGGATAAAGTGAATCACAACAACGTGGAAAAGGACAGAAGAACCCAGAGATGACAGAGAAGACTGGAGGTGACTGAATGGGCCAAGAATGATGATACAGGCCCAGAATAACACAACCATCTGTGAGGAATTCTTAGAGAGAAGGGGATGGAAGGCAAGGATAAGCACCACTTGCTTTTAACATCCTCCCACAGACTTTTCTCATCAATCAATGTAATTTTCTGCTCATAATATATCAACGAACTATGAGGGGGAAAATGGGACAGAATGTGTGAAAATTGCTTCAACTCTCAGGTAATTGTCAAGAGAAGTGGCATATAAGTCTTGAAATGACTCATTTAGGTAGGAGGTGATAGCAGGTAAAATCAGGAGAGATCTTAAGTGACATGTTTTTCCTTTAAAGAGATGTATAATCACAAAGAGAAAATGTTATAAAATTTGCATATGTGCTTTATTTAAAATGCTGATATATAGCTGGGCGTGGTGGCACACGTTTGTAATCCCAGCATTTAGGAGGCTGAGACCATAAGATCCGGGTTCGCGGCCAGCCTCAGCTACCTAGTGAGGCACTCTGCAACTTAGTGAGACCCTGTTTCAAAATAAAGAATAAAAGAAATAGGGCTGGGGGTATAGCTCAGAGGTAGAATGCCCCTGAGTTCAAGCCCCAGTACTGCAAAAAAAAATGCTGATATATTATGAACAGGAAGAAGGTACTGATGAAATAATTCATGTTTATGTTTATGAAATACCTATTATTATAAAGATTACTTGGGGAAGAAGCCCCATTTAAGCTATTCAGATATATGAATAATGCTATTGAATTTCTCTGAAATATTAGAAAATTGTAGCACTGGTTATTTTTTTGGGGGGGGGGATTGAACCCAGGGGCATTCTACCTCTGAGCTACACCCCCAGTCCTGTTTCTTATTCTTTATTTTGAAACAGGGTCTCACTAAGTTGCAGAGAGCCTCACTAGGTAGCTGAGGCTGGCCAGGAACCCGGATCCTCTGGTCTCAGTCTCCCAAGTACTGGGATTACAAGTGTGTGCCACCATGCCCAGGTATTAATGAATTTTAATGGTAGTTTAGTCCTAACAAAACAGTTAATCTTAACATCAAGAAAATTAAAATCATAGTAAGGGAGTAGATAAGATAAAATACAAATGAAAATGGATGTTTTTCCACGTTATTTCAAGTAATTGACTTCCATGATTAGGAAGCACAAATAAATATATTTTAGAAAATTATTCTCCCCATAAATATATGATCAAATTTTTAAAATGGTTTGGTCCTTGATGTGGCTCTATGTCTTCAGTACAATGGTTATCACAGTGTGGTCTTCAGACCAGCAAGATGAGCAATATCAGCCGGGCGTGGTGGTCCATGCTTGTAATCCCAGCATTTGGGAGGCTGAGACCAGAGGATCTGGGTTTGCGGCCAGCCTCAGCTACTTAGTGAGGCACTCCACAACTTAGTGAGACCCTGTTTCAAAATAAAGAATTAAAAATAGGGCTGGGGAAGCCGGGCGTGGTGGCGCACGCTTGTAATCCCAGCATTCGGGAGGCTGAGACCAGAGGATCCGGGTTCGAGGCCAGCCTCAGCTACCTAGTGAGGCACTCTGCAACTTAGTGAGACTCGGTTTCAAAATAAAGAATAAAAAAATAGGGCTGGGGGTGTAGCTCGGAGGTAGAATGCTGAGTTCAATCCCCAGTACCGC
>PVLC010030576.1:0-19416 GCA_004027655.1 Graphiurus murinus | reverse complement strand
CATTCTACCTCCGAGCTACACCCCCAGCCCTATTTTTATTCTTTATTTTGAAACCAGGTCTCACTAAGTTGCGGAGTGCCTCACTAGGTAGCTGAGGCTGGCTGCGAACCCGGATCCTCCGGTCTCAGCCTCCCGAATGCTGGGATTACAAGCGTGCGCCACCACGCCCGGCCTGTTTCTCACTTCTAAGGGGCTTTTCCTTCCTTGACTTGTGGTTTATTTATCCATCATCAAAGCCAGCAACATCGAGTTTTCTTGAGCAGCCATTTTTAGTCACATTTCTCTTTGATTCCCCTTCATCTGCTGTCATCTCCTCTTCCCTCCTCCTCTTCCTTCCTCCTCCTCCTCCTCCTCCTCCTCTTCCCTTCTCCTCCTCCTTCTTCCTCTTCTTCCTCCTCCTCCTCTTTCCTTCTCCTCCTCCCTCTTCCTCCTCTTCCTCCTCCTCCTCCTTTTTCTTCCTTTTCCTCCTCCTCCTCCTCGTCCTCCTTCTCCTAGTCCTTCTCCTTCTTTTGTAATGACTTAGGGACCACCTGAGTAATTCATGATGATCATTCCATTTTAAGTTCCCTAATTTAATTACACCTGCCATGTCCCGTTTTCTGTGTAAAGTAACACATTCCAAGGTTCTAGGGATGAGGGCATGTATATCTTTAGGGGTCTGTCCACAATACAGAGTACACCATATCTTGAGTAGAAATGCTCTAAATGACTACTTGATCTTCCGTTTTTATTAGTCTAACCAAAATCATACGCCATACCTTATGATTTCACTCTTGTCATTTTATTTTGCACCCCTGGGCTTATACCTGGATTACAAGGAGAATTACATTTTGACTAAGAAATTATTCTGTCCAATTCTGTCTAGGATTTTGCAGATGATTTTCTTCTTTAAACTATTGGGAGGTGTGGTTATAGAAGAAACTCATGGCCAGAGGAGAAAACCCTAATCCTTTTATTATTTCTCTATGAAGCCTGGGTGCGCTATCTTATTCATTGACCTGAATCGGGAGCAGTATTGAAATCTCAATGCTGAGATGTTATGCTATGACCCTAAGGAATGAATTTAGTTTAGATCAGACAAGACCATCAGTGACAGTCACTGTCTATTATGGCATATTAAATCAAGATTTTTGTAGTGTCAGAATCTGTTATAACTTGGATTGAAATATGACAACCTGTCAAAAACTTTCCACAACTGATAAGATTCCCTGAAGGTTAATAGACAAAATCATATGATGGCATAATTTTTGTAGTATAATTCCTAACCTCTTCATCATAGAGTTTCAGGATTTAAGTAGATTTTATAAATATATAATCTAGTTTTACTGCATGACTATGTGATATTTGGTCCCTTATCTTGAAACATGTTTACAAGGATATATTTTTCAAATCAAAGCAATATGATAAGGCTTTGTAGGTAATCAGCAATATGTGATATGCCTTTCTAGGTACTGTGTTAGATATCATCAAGAAATAAAGGATGGCTCCTACTCACAGAAAGCTTAAATGCTTATTGCTGTAACATCATGGAAATTCAGGAAAAAAAACTGAAAGACATTACAGGTCAGTAGATTCAAGCCTGCTGTAGACCAATATGCTCTGAAAGCTCTGAGGATTCTGAATAGTGTGGCAAAGGCTGAGTGGAGATTGGGACTCTAGGAAGGCTTTGAAAAATCAGGAGCAGGATATTCCAGGTAGAAGGAAGTTTATGAGCAAAGTCTCAAGGGTCAGAATGAGAATTCATATCCACAATACATTACAGAGGCAGGGATCTATGAAATACAAGACTGGGAAGTGCTTGCGCATATCTATTTGTGTCTATATCCACGTATGTATGTACTTGTGTGTTTGTGTAGCACATACACAAGGCTCATTGCTGTGACACAACCAAAAAAATGGAAGTGCACAATGCTAGTGAAGATAGTAATAAGAGATGCTAGCATTTACATGCTACATCTCATTTAATCCCACAGCAACCTTATGAAGTAAATATTATTAATATCTGAGTTGTGCAGATAAAAAATGGAGTAAGGAGCCCATGGTCACAAAACTGACAGGCGACAGGGCCAGGCTTCTAGTTTACTTTTTGGCCTTAGGGAAACCCATTTCCTCAAAACAGTGCTAATTATTAGCAATATAGTGTGTTTTGCTGTGGTGCCTTTTTTCATGGTGGTTTATGTGCTATTGGTAATAAGGAGTAATATTAATGTCCTGAAGAAACTGCATTGGTCCTTATGTGATTTTCCTCAGCATTTTAATGGTGTGTAGCATTTAGGGACATTTGCTTTATACGATGATTTGAGAAAAAAAGTTTGCAATCCGGCAGAGGTGTTCTTTGTTCTTGCAAGAGGTATCTGGCTTTAAGAACTACTTCATTTTCACTTAGTTAAGTGGTCACAAACAAAAGATAGCATAGTATAGATACTCCTTTGTATTGTTTAGCCTTTAAATTAATCATGGATCTTTGAAATCATGCCATATCAGTTCACAAAGATATTCCTCGTTTTTTTCTTTTCTTTCTTTCTTTCTTTCTTTCTTTCTTTCTTTCTTTCTTTCTTTCTTTCTTTCTTATTGCCTTTATAGATAGCACTCTGTTGTGTGAATGCATTATATTGATTTTCAACCACTCTTCCATGTCTGATTATTAAGGCACACATATATTTGGGGGTTATTTTAAGTTGTTTAACATTAGATGCAATATTACAATGAAGATTACTTACCATATGCATTATAATGCATGTGATATATACAGTATATTATGATAAAAGTTGTATCCAATATTATGCAATTTACTGCAATGATGCAAGAAACAGCCTTTTGCACCCACATTTTTTTATTTTTGGAGGCATATCATTATGTAACTTGCTAGTTTTTTGACATGTCACCAATCTCTTCTACAAAGTATTATACCAATTTGCTGTTTTCTTTATCCCCACCTTGTTCCCTAACCCACTAGTAGAATGTGCTGTCAAGCTTTTGTTTTGGTTTGATAAGTGATACATAGCATATAAGTGGCTTTATACTGCATTGCTGTTACAGTATGTGAAGTTGAACATCTTTTTCCTATGATTGACATCTGATTATCTTTTGGTGTGAATTGTTTATTTATTTCTTTTATCAATGATCCGGGTCTTTGATCTTTCAATTGTTAAGGTACACATACACATGCACACACATATCGTACACACAGGCTATATGTGTACACATACAAATGCAGTATAAACTCTTTGTGATATATGCTGTGAACATTTTCTACTAATTTGTCATTGGTTTTGGCTTTGTGGACTTTTCTGTCATGCAAAGTTGTTGTTTTTAATGTTCATGCAGTCAGTTTTAAAATTCTATTATTTATTGGCTCTGGATTTTATATCAATAAAAAAAATCTTTCAGGAAGGCACTGTGGTGCACACCTGCAGTTCCAGCTACCTGTGAGGCTGGTGTGAAGAAGCTTGAGTCCAAGAGTTTGAAGCCAGCCTGAGCAATATGAGGAGGCCCCACTAAAAAAGAAAACAAAAGGCTTTCATGCATATACATGGCGTGTGTGCGCGCACACACACACACACACACACACACAGGAATTTGCTTGTGTTTTTCTCCAGTGCATACATGGTTTCGTATTTTGCATTCAGATACCTGATCTACTTGGAATTAATTCTCGTGTGTGGTGTGAGATCCAGTTTACTTTTATTGCCAAGTGCTTAGCCCAGTGTTGCAGCACCATCTTTTTCCCAGTGATCCGAGATGCCACCTGACTTATAGTCCAAATCCCCATAAGTACTGGTCTGTTTTGGACTTCCTGCTCTCTCCCACTTTTCTCTGACTAGTCATGTGCCAGCTGCTGTACTGTGCTACTCGGAGATACATTCATATGTATTTAATAGCAGATTGAGTTGATTCCCCAGGCAGCCTTTTATTTCACAAGGTTTTCCTGGCTATTCTTGCGTGTTTATTTTCCACATAAATTTTTATATCAACATATCCAGCTTAAAAATAAATATTACACTAAATTTATTTGTATTAAAACTATGTATCTTACACTGAATTTATTTGTATTAAAATTTAGTATCTTACACTAAATTTATTTGTATTAAAATTATAAATTCACTTATGAAAGCTAACATTTTTTATGCTGTATAATCATCCTCCACAAGATAAAGGAGTGCCTTTCCCATTTTGAAGTCTACTTTTTGACATCCAGGAGTAAAGTATTCATAGTACAGGGTTTGCACATTTCTTACTTCTAAATTATTTGAAATGTGTTTTTGTCTACCTTGGGTTCTCTGCCTTATTATCTGTGTATACGCAGGCTGTTAATTTCTGTATGTTTATTTTATATCCTGCCACCTTTCACTGTTTGACATTCTGGGTGGTTCCAGGGACTATTCTGTCATCCACAAATTGTGTCAGTCATCTTTTCACCCACACCTCCAAGTAATCTCATTCAATTTGAATTATCTGGCCTAAATATTGTACAAATGTCTCCTGTACAATAGAAAACAGTAGTAGAGACAATGTTTCACAATTAAGTAAGATGCTGGCTTTAGGACTGAAGCATGTGCTATATACATATGTTTAGTTTTTCTTTCATGTGATGGTGTGTGTGTGTGTGTGTGTGTGTGTGTGTGTGGTATTAGGGATTGAATCCAGGTGTGTTCTACCTCTGAGCTTGTTCTGGTCAGCATTCTCACAGCCTTAATATAAAAACCGACCACATGTCTTAGAGGAAAGATTTATTTTCTTACAGTTTGGGGTTCAGTCCACTTGAGGCCAGGGACTGCAGATCTCAGAGCATGGCGACAGGAGGCAGAGAGAGGCAGAGACCTTGACTGGGCTCACATCATGGAGGCCAGAGGCAAGAGCGAGACAGCAGGGGAGGAGGAACCAGTTAGATAAGCCCCAAGGCCACACCCTGCTGGCCCGGGTCACCACCCAGATAAATTCATTACACTGGATTTATCCACCACTGGGGGGATTACAACCCTCATGATTCAATTGCATAGGCTCCAAACAGTAACAAATGAGCTCTTTAGGGGACATTTTATATCTAAGTATAACAGAGCCCACCCCCAGCCCTCTCTAAGATTTTATTTTAACACAGGATCTTTCTAGGTTACTGAGAGTCTCCCTACTTGCTGAGGCTGTCCTTGAACCTTAAATCCTCCTGTCTCAGCCTCCAAGGTACTGGGATTACAGGCATGACTCACCATGCAGGATTTGTGGTTTGTTTTTATTAAGAATGAAATATTAATTTTGTCAAAATGGTTTTTAGGAGCTAAGTAGATTATTACATGTTTCTCTCTGTGCTGGTATTTTTATTTGGCTTGTTATTCTTTGTTTTTGTTGAGGCTCAATTACAAAGTTCTGCACAATTGAATGGGCTGCTATCATCCCATTTTTCCTAAAAGCCCTTTGTATTTTTAAGGCATAACTTTGCATAGTTCTGAATTTTCCATAGGGAAATGTAGTTGGTTTGGGAAGTTTTATGGAGCATAGCGATATAGTCAGTCTTAACTTTCAAATCTTAAATAAATATGTGAACACTAGTTTTGCTTTGCCTCCTGCCGAATATTTCATTTTGCAATATTGGTGGCACCCAGAGAGTTTGATTTTATAATTCTTCTTCCAAACAAATTATTTCCATTTGTAAGCATGACATTAATCCAATGCTAAAATTATTAAATAAAATGGTGATAATTTTCCTGGCAATATGCAACATTCCACACAATGAGAGAAAGATAGATGATGGATAGATAGATAGATAGATAGATAGAGTGCCAAATGTGTTTAAAATATAATTTAATAAAAAAGTTCTTGACTAATGATCTTCTAAGGGACTAAGGACTATGCACTATTTTTAAGTGAATCATTTCTTTATGTGACATTTTTACATACTTCCAAGTATTTGTTATTAAGCTTTGATCATGTGTTGGGGAACACTCAATAACCCTCATGTTCATTTACTTTTATCTAAGATGAGATTACTGCTCTTCATCCTTTGCCCATGAGCAAAGTAAGGCTTTATCTCTCAATTTCCATGAAGGAATCAGACGCACAAACATCCTTCAACACGATGACCCACTGTGGGTTGGTACCTCTCAGATCCTGAAAACTCACTCTACTCCATTCCTCTTGGAGGGGGCCCTACTTGCACATCATAATGTGGGAAAGTCCCTGCTCTCCTGCCATCACTGGTGGGCTATTTTCTCTTCCATTAAAAGAAGAAGAAGAAGAAGCAGAAGAAGCAGAAGAAGAAGAAGAAGAAGAAGAAGAAGAAGAAGAAGAAGAAGAAGAAGAAGAAGAAGAAGAAAGAAAAGAAAAACATGACCAAGGACCTGACTATTACAGCAGTTGCATTAGTCGGCTTTTCATCCCTATGACCAAAACACTGGCCAAGAACAATTTTAGCTCATGGAAGCAGCTCTCCAGGAAACAGAGAGGAAGAAAAAGACCAAGGACATATGTAGTCTCCAAGGTCACACCCTAATGACTTACCCCCTTCAGCTACACCCTGCCTGCCTACAGTTACCAACCGGAAAGTCCAGGCAAATTATTAATCCATCGATGGGGGATTTATCTACTGACGAGATGAGAGCCTGATTCAGCTATTTCACCTCTGAACATTGCTGCTTTGCCAACACATGAGTTTTTCTGGGGGATACCCCATACCCAAAATATAGCAGTAGTTGATATGTGTAGCCTGTTTTCCAGGTTACCAAGTACTTGCAAATACATTATCTCAGCAGTGGGAACGCTTCAACAATTTTGTGAGATACTCAGGACAGAGAGTTTCATTTATATTTCAGAAAAAAAAGGTAGTTCCCTGAAAATTAAATAAGAGGTCACTGGTACAAATTCCAGTGCATGCTTGGAATACTATAGGTATTCCTTAAACTGTTGATGAATTGAAAAGAGAGATGCTAAACCCACGGGTACATTGCTCAATCAAAAATATGATTAGGATATACATTCCTCCCGTCAGTCTCATTTTCATAACTAATGACAGCATCTAATAATAAATACTCTAACTCTGGCCCATGTGACTAGAAGAGCATGAGCTAAAAGCTGTGGCTTCACGTCCATAAAATGTGGAGCGGAGGTGCTGAGATTAGTAATTCCAAGGACCAAACTCAGTGCATCTCGGAACACACATTCCTAAAGTGAACCAAGTAGTTTGGCATAGCAGTTGTCAACTATTTTTTTCTCAAGACGTTGTTACATTCTTCCAAACTATTGAGGATCCCAAGGAGGATTTGTTTATGTGGATTACATCTATCAATATTTGTTGTATTGATAAAACTGAGAACTTTAAAAACAGCTGTTTATATAAATTTACTTAAAATAACAATAATAAACTCAATATATGAACATAAATAATATATTTTCTGTTCAAAGAACTATATAAGGAACTATATGTTTTTTAACATTTTAGAATTATCCATTCCAAATTTATTTATTTATTTATTTACATTATTTCTCTCTATTTTTATTTTATTTTGTTTATTTATTTATTTTTTTATTATTCGTACATTGTAAGCAGACATCTTTGTTAGGTACAAATTGAAAACAATATATGTGCCCACATTTCTCATTTGACCCCTTTCCCCAATTCCCACCCCGCTTCCTTGCCCTCCCTCCCTCTCAGGTTCACTTTAGTGAGTAACCTTGATGTACATTAGGGTGTCCCTCCCCGCCCCGCCCCCGTCAATCCCTTTCGGTTAAATCAACTTCTTTGTTTATCGAGGGTCTCTCCTTTTCCATCTGAAGACCCTCTTATGCACCATCTTCTCCCTAGCATCCGCATATTAGGGAGAACATATGCTTCTTTACTCTTTGTGACTGGCTAATCTCACTTAACATAATGTTTTCCAGTTGCATCCATTTCCCTGCAAATAACATGATTTTGTTCTTCTTTGTGGCTGAGTAAAATTCATTGTGTACATATCCCATAGTTTTGTAATCTATTCATCTGTGGATGGACATCTTGGCTGCTTCCATAGTTTGGCTATTGTGAATTGTGCAGCTATAAACATAGATACATGTGCGTTGGTCTGATAGTTTGGTTTCTGTTCTTCTGGGTAGATACCCAGAAGTGGTATTGCTGGATCATATGGTAGGTTCACTCCCATTTGTCTGAGGATCCTCCCTACTGTTTTCCAAAGTGGTTGCACTAGTTTGCAGTCCCACCAACAATGTATTAGAGTTCTCACTTCTCCACATCCTCGCCAGCAGCTGTTGTTGCTCGTGTTTCAGAGAATTGGAATAGAAGGAACATACATCAACATCATAAAGGCAATATACAGTAGGCCCACAGCCAATATCATATTAAATGGAGAGAAACTGCAAGAGTTGCCACTAAAAACAGGAACAAGACAAGGATGTCCATTATCACCTCTTCTGTTCAATATAGTACTTGAGACTCTAGCCAGAGCAATAAGGCAAGAGAAGGAAATCAAAGGGGTAAAAATAGGGAAAGAAGAACTAAAACTATCCCTTTTTGCAGATGACATGATATTATACTTAGAAGACCCAACAAACTCAACCAAAAAACTTATAGAACTGATCAACAAATTTAGCAAAGTGTCTGGATACAAAATCAATCCTAAAAAATCAGAAGCTTTCCTGTATGCCAACCATAAATCCACTGAAAAAGAAATCCAGAAAACAATTCCACTCACAATAGCACCCCGAAAAATAAAATACTTAGGGATAAACCTAACCAAAGAGGTAAAAGACCTCTATAAGGAAAACTATAAAAAGTTTAAGAAAGAAATCGATGAAGATCTTAGAAGATGGAAGGACATACCATGCTCTTGGATAGGCAGAATAAATATCATCAAAATGGCCATCCTCCCAAAACTGATTTACAGATTCATTGCAATACCCATGAAATTACCAAGGTTACTCCTCACAGACATAGAAAAATCAGTCCTTAAATTCATCTGGAAAAGCAAAAAGCCCAGGATAGCCAAAGTAGTTCTTAGTAACAAGAACCATGCAGGAGGTATCACAATACCTGACTTCATACTCTACTACAAAGACACAGTAATAAAAACAGCATGGTACTGGCACAAAAACAGACACACAGACCAATGGAGCAGAATAGAAGGCTCAGAAACAGACTAACAGGTTTACAGTCAACTGATTTTTGACAAAGGAGCCAAAAACATACACTGGAAAAAGGATAGTCTCTTTAACAAATGGTGTTGGCAAAACTGGTTAACCATATGCAGGAAAATGGAAATAAACCACACTTTCTCACCCTGCACAAGAGTCAACTCAAGGTGGATCAAAGACCTGGAAGTTAGGTCGGAGACCTTGCAGCTACTTGAAGAGGGCATAGGACCAACACTTCAACACATAGGCACAGGTAAAAACTTTCTCAACAAGACCTCCAAAGCACAAGCAACTCAAAGGAAGATCAATACATGGGATTGCATTAAACTGAAGAGCTTCTGTGCAGCAAAGGAAACTGTCAAGAACCTCAACAGAGAGCCTACAGAGTGGGAGAAGATTTTTACCAGTTACTCTACAGATAGAGGTCTAATATCTAGGATATACAAAGAACTCAAGAAAATCACAACCAAGAAAACAAATAACCCAATTAAAAAATGGGCAAAGGATCTAAATAGACACTTCACAGAAGAAGAAATACAAATGGCCAATAAATATGAGGAAATGTTCTACATCATTAGCAATCAGAGAGATGCAAATCAAAACCACCTTGAGATTTCACCTAACCCAATCAGAATGGCAATCACCAAATTTATTATTTAAATACTTTTATTAATGCTTTATAGTCTCACATCCTAATGCAGTTCATAGTCATGGTGATATCACTTCTCCTCTCCCCTCTCCCAATATAAGATATTGAGATTAGCATTGATATTCTCAATGTTTCCATCATTAATTTTCCCTCCTCCCACCCTGTAACCCCCTACACACCCTCCCTCACTCTACTGGGGTTTCTCCTCTGTCATCTAAAGTCTTTCTTATATCCCAGTTACTCCCCAGTTTCCACATATGAGAGCAAACATATGACCCTTCACTTTCTGTGACAGATCTCACTTAACATAATTTCTTCAGGTCCATCCATTTTCCTGCAAATGGCTTAAATTTTGGTGTTTATCTACCGATGAATGGATTACGAAAGTATGGGATATACATACAGTAGAATTCTACTCAGCAAGAAAGAACTATATATTTAACTCTAAAAACTGCAGTTAAAAAGTAGAATTATTTTTCCTTTTTACAAAACTCTTTTTTGTTGGGTAGTGAGGATTAAACCCAGGAACACTCTACCTCCAAGCTACAACCCATCCTTTTTATTTTTTTATTTTGAAACAGGGACTCGGTATGTTACTGAGACTCTTGCTAAATTGTTGAGGCTGGCCTTGAATCTGCGATCCTTCTGTCTCAGCCTCTGAAGTACTGAGATTACAGGTGTGCACCACTGAGCCTGGCTTACAAACGTCTTTTAATGTCTGTTTCTGCTTTCATCTGTTACATGGCACATGTTGTATAACATCTGGAAAACTTCGCTATGCACTCATAAGAAAATAAGAGTTGAATATATATGTTTAAGGGCTGCTGGAAATATAACTCAGTGGTAGAGCATTTGCCTGGTATGTGCAAGGTCCTTGGTTCAATACCTAGCACAGCCAATATAATAACAACAACAACAATATATATGTTGTTGCACAAGTATATGCACATATATATGCATATGTATATGTTTGCTTGACTGCCAGTCCTCAAAAATTGTCTTTGGGACATTTAGGATCCCTGGATCATGCTTTGAGAATCATCGTTTATCAAATAGAAAACATTTTACAAATATGTATTTAATTCTGTAAATAACAATATCCATGCATATACCACAGTGTTATCCCTTGAATGAATCTGGGTCCAAGCCAGACATGATGGTGTGCACCTGTAATCCTAAGACTTGGGAGGCTGAGATAAGAGGATTGAAAGTTCCAGGTCCGTGCATCGTAACTTAGTGAGACCCCGTTTCAAAACAGAATAGAAAAGAGGCCTGAAGGCATGTTTCACAGATAGACTATGTCTGGGTTTAATTTTCAGTACCCTCTTCAAAAACTACTGTGTCCTTTCATACATTTCATCCAGTGCTCACAGTATTTAAGGAAGACATTTAACATTAGTTCTCTCTTCCCAGCTGAACACACACTCACACCGTACACATATACATTATGGATACAGAAATTGAGGGTTAAAATTTTTTCTCAAGGTCAAATATTTAACAAATCGAACAGGCAAGACTTAGTTTCAAAGTTGTAAGTTTAGCCTTGCCTTGAACTTAACATTGATTTGAGAAGGAATCTAAATGCTCAATGGCTACCCCAAAGATCCTGGGGTTTAGACCTACATACAGCATTCATATTTCAACTCCAGCAGAATATTAATGCATTAGTCAAACACTGTTACCAAATTCCTGGATTTGCCACATCAGTCCAAACATATAAGCTGATTTGGTTCCAAGATATGACCCGTAACATTTATTTCACATTGTTTACTGCATTTGAAACTCATTATTGTTCTATAAGGAATGGAGCCAAGGAAAATATGTAATGGACTAAGATGTTTAAGGGCAGTGACAGAAACGGGGTGGCAAGCTGGGATAAAATATACACAAACACATTGGTTGTCCACGATCTCATCCAAACCAAGTATAAGAATAAACCCGGAGAGGAAGATGGCCCCAGCACTAACCTAGCAATTTCATGGGTCAGCCTCTCTGGGTTCCTCAATCACAATTGGACGCCATGAAAATCAGGGAGCAACGCAGCTGGCACAGGACAGAATAACACCGATTTCCTTATATTTTGAACTTTCTGGAACACACACGTGATCTTCGTTATCAAAGTTTTTATCTTTTGAGAATTTAGAGGAAAAGAGAGAAAATGATTGCTTTTGCATTCTGAAGCTACAGAAAGAAATAAAGGGAGTGAAAGGGAGGTTTCCCTTCTTCGCTTTAGGAGCAGATTTACTGAAAAATTTATCTCTGACTGGACCCAGCTCCTCATAATCCATGTGGGAGATGCCTTCAACTCCTTTAAATTTGTCAGGTTGAGAGATCTTAGTGCTTTTGTAGCTGGGGAGAAATAACAATGGCTCTTTATTTTTCTGCTACTCTAAGTAGGCTTATATACAGAGAGGGGGGGAAAGTCCAAAGAGCATGAATTTTGTGTACTTAGTTTTTTAGAACCTAGTATAGATGCTTTAAGATTAAAACATGACATGGACTTTTAGTGTGTGTGGCTGTATGTGCATGTGTTTAGACTGTGACTATCTTTGTGGATAAAAGGTAGAATTTTATTTGAAGGCTATTAGAAAAAATTCATAGTTGTTCCACTTAGCATGCTTTCCTATAAAGTCGAATTAGGAGAAATACTTGGACTTCATTTCTTGAAATCGGGACACTTAAAAACAGGAGAGACTTTGTTTCATTGCTTTCATGCCCTCCGTGCCCGTAGGAGGTCGTCTTCATCTTGGTTTTGTCCTTGGTCGGTTTTGGTCTAGTTTTAAACACTCGTGACTTTTTCCTAACACTTTCCATGAGAACCAATTCCACAGCCCAATAGACTGTTAAGAAAGTTTGAGGGGGGTTTTTTTATATACTGATTCTTTCCCTGAAATTATTATTTTTTTTAACTTAACAGTATTTCTCCATCCAGTTCTATCTCCCTTTAGTTATGCTTTAGTTATGCCTAAATAATTCCTTCTCTGCTTTGGTTTTCATGCCCTTGGGATATTTCAAGCAATCATGGTGTCCCTCATCAGTTGTGCTTTTAAGCTTGGAATGGCAGCCTTATTTATAGGCGATGCTATTTGAAATCCCGTGTTTGTAAATAGAAGTGTGTGACTATAGGACTGCTAAAGCATTAGGGCTAGAAAGCTTTCTTTTATTTGTTTATTTTCATTTACTGATTTTTGCTGCCAAGGAAAAAGGACAGGAACAAGTATTTCTTCTGAAAAGTGGGGAAGAATGTGTTGGCTCTGTCCATTCCTTCTTCAATGCTGTGGGGATTTGCTCAGAGAAGCAGCGGCTAACCCCATAGTATTTCTTTATAAAAAAAAATTAGTCAATATATTTTCCATAATAACCAAAAAGATTATTCAAAGAAGGTTAGAACTAATTCATAAACAGGGCTTAATACACTAAGAAGCATAGAAGTTAAGAAAAAAAGGAAGAGCTGCATATGTGTATACATATTTATGTAAATATTTATATAAATGTATAAATTCACACAGATATGTATTTATTTTTATTTTTGATACGAGGATTGCATTGAACCCACAAACATTCTACCACTGAGATACACTCCCAGCCATCTTTATTTTTTATTTTGAAACAGGGTTTCACTAAGCTACTGTGCACTGGCCTGAACCTGCAATCCTCCTGTCTCAACCTCTCAACAGTTACGTGTGTGTGTGTGTGTGTGTGTGTGTGTTATATGTTATGTATGTGTGTGTCTGTATGTGTTTCTGAGAAGTCAAATTTCAAATAAGATGGAATTCATTAATTTATTGATTATTATAATAATGTTTGAGTCCCTTTTTTGTGTTTAACATTGGAAAAGAAAAATGAAAAAGTCAGGAATACCGTCCTTCAGGACATTGCATAGAAGAAATGAAAATAGGTAAACAGAGAACAAAAATGCTAATATATTAAGTGTCAAGGATCATTTTGGATTTAAAAATTCTTTTATACTATGTATAAAGTAAAAATTTCCAAATAAACAGAATGACCTATCTCCACCTATTGTCTAAATTTGGATATTTAACTATAAGAATTTCTGAAAAAGAAAGAGTAATTAAATTATTTAAAGGTATTCAGTTTTGTGATCTTGTTAGCATTGGGACTTTTCTACCTTGGGGTTAATATGAAATTATACAAAATGGGAAGGTCATCTTCAATAGACAACTTAAACTTTGGTTCTCAATTTAGAGAAAGTTAAAAAACATTATTTAAAATGGAGCATAGTTCACAGGACTAGCCTCACTCATTGTCTTGTGTCACATTCAATTAAAGGTTTGGAGTCAGGACAACTGACTAATCAATATGTAGAAATAACTCACTGAGGATCTAGAGCAATACTTAACATGATGTTCACTATATTCCATTGAGATAATCCTGCTTTTCACAGGTTAGATATTTAAGACACCTCTCCCCACTCCAATTACTTTTTTCAATGTGCTGGCCAAAATCAGGTTGTTTTGCCCCTGGCTGGAGCTGACCATTTGTAGATAAAGTACTAACTGACTGACAGGATTATTATTTGATTGACAAGAGTATGGCAAGATGAATAAGGTACTCTGTTAAGTTCATTAAAAATAAGAGGAAGGAAGCTGGGTGTACCAGCACACACCTTTAATCCCAGTACTTGGGAGGCTGAGACAGGAAGATTATAGATTCGAGGCCAGCCTACGCAACATAGAGAGACCTTGTCTCAAAATAAAAAATGAAATCAAGTTGAGGGTATAGCTCAGAGGTAGAATGCCCCTAGGTTCAATCCTCTGTACCACCCTCTCCCCCTAAAATAGGAAGGAGAACTCTTTTCTGTATTTTTAATTTTTTGCCAAGCCTGACCTCAACTTGAGATCTTCCTGCCTCAGCCTCCTGAGTAGCTAGGGTTATAAGCATGTGCAACTACATCAGGCTCAAAGTAATATTTTAATGAATAGTTAAAATAGTTAGAATGCCAGCCACCAAATTAAAAACATTGCATTTTATTTAATATTAAAAAACTTTAATTTCATCCCAGTACAGTCTAAGATAATTACAAACTAAGTGCTAGCTTACAACACATTTATAAAGATATAAGCATATGACATTTTCCCAGCCTCAAGAAAATTAAGAATTCTATGGAAGATTTAGATTGACACTGGTACATTTTACCAAAGTAAGTGCAATTTCCAGTGGAATTATTTAATTAGAATTCTTTGTGATTAAGAGCATTTAGACTGTGTAAAAGTAAAAAAATAATAATAATAATAAGTAAAATCAAAGCTCTGGAAGGAGATGCTTAAGATTAGATGAGATTAAGGCCAAGCATGGTAGCATATGCTTGTAATTCCAGTACTTGGGAGGCTGAGACAGGAGGATCACAAGCTTGAGGCCAGCCTTAACAATTTAGAAAAATCTCATTAGCAACTTAGTGAGACCCTGTTTCAAATAAAAACTAAAAAGGGCTGGGAGTATAGCTCAGAGCTAGAATGCCCCTATATTTAATTCCTAGTAACACACACACACACACACACACACACACACACACACACACACACACAGATCAAATGATATTATTAGCATCTTTTGACTGACTTTTTAGAGTGTAAGAAATGTTCTCAGGGAAGTTGGGGGAATAGTTTAAAAAACAGTTTAGATAGGTTTAAGAATCTGCATTTCTTATCTTACAGAAGGAGCATTGTAACATTGTAATTTGTGCCTTGCAAAATTGCTCCAAGAATATAAGGTGTACTGTGTATACAGCACCTACCACTTGGCAAGTGCTCAGTCAGTGCACAGTAGCTATAATCATCAGTAGTACCTTTCTTGGTGCTTATGTTCTTTTTCTGTGACTGTCTCTTGCTCCAAGTGATTTAATGAATGGCATAAAAAGTCACCTTAAAGTCATCCAAGAGGAGATAGCCTACAGGAAACTGCTGAGAGGGAACCTCTCCTATTCTTTTTTTGCAGTACCGGGGATTGAACTCAGGGGCATTCTACCTCCGAGCTATACCCCCAGCCCTATTTTTTTATTCTTTATTTTGAAACCGAGTTTCACTAAGTTGCGGAGTGCCTCACTAGGTAGCTGAGGCTGGCCGCGAACCTAGATCCTCCGGTCTCAGTTTCCCAAATGCTGGGATTACAAGCGTGCGCCACCACGCCCGGCTCCTCTCCTATTCTTAATGTCAGCACTCGCCCTGACCTGTGTGAAACATCCAGAACAAGTACCCTGGCTGCACAGTCATGGTGAGGCAGACAGACACTAGTAGATCGCGGTGTCTTCCTCCAGGGGTACACGACCCTGGCTCCCCAGTGCACCCTCTCCAGCTATCGCCTGAAGCATCGCAGAGAGACAAAAGAGTCCCATGGTAGCTGGACCATGACTCAGCCACTGTGGTAATTAGTCACCTACAGCAGATTCCAGAACTCGACAGTCCTGGACTTGGGGGTTCGTGAGACTCTGAGCCTGGAGGCAATTAGCAGGAGACCAGAAAAATGAAGATGAGCACAATCAAGTTGTAAAAGCTGAAACCAACTCGAAATGTGATATATTTTGAAAGAGACAAATATCTGTCACTTGTCTCATTTTTCTCAACACTTAGGAATAAGTATACAATGAAAAGTATTGGTTTTCACTTAGCTATTCAGCCCTATTACAGATGGGAATCCCAGAGCAGTATTTTAAAATATTCCTTATCCCTGGATTTCTGGGTATAAGAA
Source organism: Graphiurus murinus (assembly GCA_004027655.1). NCBI lineage: Eukaryota > Metazoa > Chordata > Mammalia > Rodentia > Gliridae > Graphiurus > Graphiurus murinus. Next base: position 2,948 of record PVLC010030576.1, on the reverse strand, counting down.
TAGTACATTTTAAAATAAAAAAAAGCGACTAGTCCTGGGATCAGATCTTTCTAAAAAAAGACTCCTCTTGATTTTGGTGTTTTAAATTTTGGTTTATTTTCTCAATGAAAAAGAGATACAGTAAAAAGAAAGAAAGATAATAACAGAAGAGAAAACATCCTGTTTCATTTTTAATAGAATCATGTGAATTTTATTTATAACTCCATACTAATTTTCCTCCACACTCAATCCCAGGTAAGTATTTTTTCTATAGGAAAAAGGAATTATAAATGCAATGAAAGGTATATTGATTCTTTCATATGGAAAATGACTAAAAGTAAAAATGAACACGCAGTGTGCGCATGCGTGTGTACACACACACACACACACACACACACACACACACACACACATAACAATGCCTGCTTCTTTTGAAAAACTACCAGTTTAGGAAAGAATAAATAGCGTAGAGCAGGTTTTGCCCTTCGTGACTGTGATTAGAGCCCTAATGCTATGTTGCCTTAAACCGTGCCAATTTCATTTCTACAGTGAAATATGCTTTAGAAGGCAGGAAGAAAGCTGATTATTTAATCAAAGGGAGGGAGAAAGCCAAAATAATCCACTGTATCTCATGATGGCATAGGGGAGGGGGAAGGGGAACCTCCGAAAGCATTATACTAATGGTACTTCTTTATTTTAAGTAACAAATAAAATAGCAAAACATTTTTTTCCCATCATAAAAACTGACTTTGATCCCCAGTACAGCCATTGAGTGGAAAATTGAACCACAATATAATTGCTTTCCCTGTGACCGATAAAGTGGTGTAACAAATTTTGTGTTTGAATGATAAAATCAGCAATCGGCCCCTAGCATTTCCCTCTGCCATTCCTCCAAGGACACTCAAGTTCCATCGGGCTCCAGGGCAAGAGAAAGGGCCGGGAGAAGTAACTGTAAATCTACTCCAAGTTGTTGTTGGATTTCTCTGGCTTGCCTGCTTAAAGAAATAATAATAAAAATGTTCATGTTTGTCTTCAAATGCCTAGTATAAATCACTTCTGAATGTAGAGGGAAATCTATCCTTCAATGAAAACTGATGACTGCTGTTGAAAAAAAAATATATATATATTTCTCATATATATATATATATATATATATATATATATATATATGAAGCCATACTGAGAAAACTTATTTTACTCCAGAGTAAAATCTTGTTAGAACAGAGAAATTGTCTTAATAGTTCAATGACAAGTGCCACAGCTGCTTGCTGCAAAGGCAGTAGCCAGAAAGACGCTCACTGCAGGAAGGACCAGGGCTGGCTCGTGGCAGGAGTTATCAGGGGAGTCAGCGCTTCTTGGGGCAGTGGTCGGCAGAACTCATCCAGTACTGCAGCCGCGTGTCCAGCAGTTCCAAAGGCAGTGATGATAGTGCCGGTCTGTGCACCTCTCTCAGAGTGGTATTTGGTTGACTTATTCTCCAGGAGAGGGGAAATTCCAAATCGCAAGATGAAATGCTTACTTGGGAAATTAGTGTTCTTGGTAGAAGGGAAGGGGGAGGAGGAAACAAGACCCCAGTTCAGCAAGGGTCAGCTGGAGCGTTTCTGTGGGGGCTCAGCCTACACTGCAGCATTCAGTTTCTCTTAGCTCTGACCCCGTATCTTGCTCTCTGTAACCGCTTGCTGAAGGGCCATTGTATACCAGGAGAACGTGTTTCTTGAGCACCGCTTCTGTTTTGACCTTGAGATGTGGGGACACGCTGGGACTTAAGAAAAAATGTTTTGAAAGACCAATATCATGCCAATCTCAATATCCTGTATTGGGAAGCAGGGAGTGGAGAAGGAGCCGGGGAAAGTTCACCAAGTGCTGTGTGCATGCGTGCCATCATTACTATGAGCTCCATGAGGATGTAAGACTGTAATGCACCTATAAAAGTATGGATATAAGAGAAGACCAACATCTTCCAACTTCAGGGAAACTCTTAGCTCTGTTTGCTGAGGAGAATTCCCCCCTCAGATTAGAAGAGAGTCCCCCAAAGTGGACAGACAGGCTTGGGAGCATTTAGTATTGGAACAAATAGGTGAACCTGATGGGGAGTTTTATTGATAATTTTGCAAAATTATTATTGTGCTTCTCAAATTTCTATAGTGAGCGTTTAAAGCCTTAATATTACGTTACATATATGCATATATGTTTATATATATGTACACACATTTGACTTGTTATTTCATTTTATAAGTTAATGTCAACATGCATAAAAATAGAACAGTGTCACAATCCTGATATCTCCATACCCACTTGGACAGTTATCAACTCACTTCTGATTTTGTTTCAGGAACACCTTATAGCTCAGATTATTTTGAGGGAAAACTAAGAGATCCTATTATTTTTCCTAGTAATATTCCCATACATATATTTCTAAAAGGTGAGAACTAAACTATGAACACAGCATTATTGCCACACTTAAGGTAATTAACAATAATCTGAGTGTGGTGACACTTGCCTGTAATCCCAGTATTTGAGAACCTGAGACAGGAAGATCACAGGTTTGAGGCCAGCCTCAGGAACTTAGCAAGATCCTGTTTCAAAATAGAAATAAAATAAAATAGGGCTAGAGGTGTATCTGAGATGCACATGCCCTGGTTTCCATTCCCAGTACAACCAAAAGGAAAAAAGGAGTCCACAATAATTCCTTATTTTCATCAACATTCACTCATGGTGTTATTGCAAATTTCTCTTCCTTTGTATTTCCTATAAATTTGTAATTATATAATATATATCATTAATAATCTGTTCACTTGCTAAACACTGTTTGGTTGGCGTACCCTTGTAACTGAAGTTTCTTCTTTATTATTTACATTTTTGAAAATTCAATCAATTTCTTACATCTGGGGTTTGCTGGCTGCATCGCCATCGTGTGACTGCACACGCCATACGGCACCCATAATTGGACAGTCATGTATCTAGAAACT
>PVLC010030575.1:0-19389 GCA_004027655.1 Graphiurus murinus | reverse complement strand
AGTTAAGAAGCATATGTTCTCCCTAATATGTGGATGCTAGGGAGAAGATGGGGCATAGGAGGGTCTCCAGATGAAAAGGAGAGATCCTCGATAAGCAAAGAAGTTGATTTAATTGTAGTGGATGCATGGGGCAGAGGGACACCCTAAAGCACATGATGTACTTACACAATCATATCAAGGTCACTCACTGAAGTGAACCCGAGGGGGAGGGAGGTGGAGGGAATGGGGTGGGAATCGGGGAAGGGGTCAAATGAGAATTGTGTGCAAATATGTTGTTAACAACTTGTACTTAACAAAGATGTATGCTATATTGCACGAATTACTACAATAAAAAATTATAATAAAAAAAATAAACTAATATATCAAAATAACAAGTATACATCAGAGAATAAAGACAACACTCATCTACACAGGTTACCCTAATACCCTTTTAATTTCTTGAAATGCCCTTCCACTATGTGTAATTAAGTGGGCATTCTCTGCTCCATAAAATTCTCTAAAATAATAGTTTTGGGCTGTTTTTTTTTCACTTAACAGTAGGTTTTGCATACTCCAATCTCTGTCTTAATTATGCAACAGATCTGAATGCCCACCTGTCCAGACTGATTCTGGTGAGGTAGACCAGAGTTACAATTCTTCAGTAGTTTGCAAATACACACTGCTGCAATATAACATTTCTGAGAACAGAGAGACCTTTTCCAGCTAGTAAGATTTTTTGAAATCTTTGGGGATATTTCCATTGCTATATTGATACATGTTATGTGCTTTTCCAAAAATCAGGCAGGGATATTTCCATTTCTCTTCTCTCTTTTGCAAACACCCCTTGGGTTTGCTTCACTCCCCAAACTATAAACACTGAACATGGTGTCTGAGTTTGAGACAGGAATGGTCTAACCACCTGGGAGTCTAAACCTCCTCCATTCATTTTCAAAACAGGATCACAAAAACTGCTACTTCTGCTTGTTCCACACAAGGAGTAGATTTCCTAGTTCTTAGATAGCTTTACAGACCATTTCCCTACATATTCAGCTGTCAGCTATTGTTACTTTTTACAATCCAGAAGAATATGCTAATTATACTGACATATAATGCAATATGCTTAAGAACATGCCACTCAAAAGTGTGGCTCTCAGGAGAATTCTACCTTCAAGAAACTTCATCTATAAGGAAATATCCCCTTTGAGATAAAGGCAATTCTTTTGTAATAACCGAGGGGAAGGCTAAAATGTAATTTATAACATACCAGAACACACTATAGTGTGATTTAACTGTTATATAAAATCATATAGGTTTACATTGAATTTAAATAGATGGGACAGAGAATGAAAGAAAGAGAGAGAAATGAAAATACTAGATGACTTCTAATTATAAAAGTTCTCTAAGAAATGACAGAATGGTTAATGCAAAGATTGTAAAGAAACCTATTGTTTCATATCATTGAGAATTAAACCTCTAATTTCTATAAAATGTCTAATTTTTACACATATTAAGTTAAGGAACTAAAAATGTCTTTTGTGGATATTTTTATAATAATATTTTCTGTTATAAAAAGGCATTGCCAGACACTACCATCTGTCGTGTAGACTGACAGTGTACGAATCTGATGTCTTTCTGTGACTTCCTATCTTATATAATTGGAGGTTTCAGCCCAGAATGATGCTTCATTTCCACCTAAGGACAACTAAGTTTGAGTTTGCCTAGAATATTTTTAATCATTTCCCTGCTATGCGCTGATAAGACTAGAACTCTGTATAGTTAAAAGCTATAAATGTGTCTATTGAGAAGGTGTTAAAAATTCTCTTCTGAGTTTCTGGCCATCATCCAGAATTATTACCATAATACCTTATGAAATGAAACAGAAAACATAGTGTTATAATTGATAAATGTTTCATTTGTACTTACATTATTTTTGAAATTTAAAATGCCCAGAATGTCTTGGTTACACCAAGGTGGGGAAGGATTTATTTTACCTTTTTTTTCTTTCTTTCTTTTTTTTTTTTTTATGAGAAAGCTGTCTTTGTGAACTGTTTAAAGATTAGGATGTTTGTCTACTATGCTTTACAAAGAGTTCAAGGACATTAAAAACAATTTATTGACTTAGCTATGTGTCTGTGTATACATGTAAACATCCTAGTACCAGTCAATGAGATAAGATTACCAATAACATCAGTAGTTATTTATTTAAGAAATAACACCTTCTTTGGCAAAAGAGAAATTGTAGTTAAATCCCTTAATTGGAGATAATGTCTGTGTAACTGAGCATTGTCAAAGGGTAATGACCTCCTGCTGCTAAGCCCTGGAAATGTTGACAAGAAGCCAACACATTTGTTTTCAAAGCAGGAGACATAGATCTTCTGACACAATTCTATTAAAATAGCTTTATTTTTGGTGTACTCTACAATATAAGTCTTCTCATTCTAGACCATCTCATCAACACGCTTCCAATTTTCTGTCCCCAAATATCTTTGCAGGTGACGTTTTCACTGCTATTAAATGTACCAATTAGCACTCCGCTGCTGCCGAGCAAGCAGCTGATTTCATAATGACAAGGAGTTAGTTTAGTGAATTCTGGAGGTTGCCAGAAGGGTTGAAATGAGTTAGTGTTCATCAAGGTATACTGCCCAACAGAATGTGATAATCAACGCTCACTGTATAAGCTGAAAAAATAGACTGAGTCACTTATGAATAATGGAAATGGTTCCCCACCACCCTGTCTGCATGCACTTCATTTAGCTAATGTGTAAAATTTAACTTAAAAAAAAAGTTCTTCTGAGTTGATTGCTATTGTTATCAGTAGAAATGAAGGTTAAGAACTGGTTTTCCTACTGGATCAGATGCTCATGAGAGAGTGCTACTCTGAGGTGGAGAAAGAGGAGATCTTAGAGTTAATATTAAAGTATCTATAATGTAGAGGTGCTTAAAATGAATGTTGCCCACATCTGCAGACTCTCTAGGGACATCCTGGGGATGACCATTGAGCCACTCTAGCATCACGATTGTGTGGGATGAGCAATTGTAGTGATTCTCTTTCTAGCCAGAGAATCATGTGTCCTCATGTGTTGCACATATCTATATTAATATCCTGGTCTCATTCTGTGATTTTCACTCAGCACTTTAGATTACAGTTCTGGCATCAATATCAGTACGTACTTTTAAGTTCCATGGAAGATTCTAACACGTAGCTAACCCTTTCTGACTCGTGGACATATAGCTAAAGTTTTCTGACTCCTGGTTCTCAGAATCATGTGGAAGTTTATTGAAACACAGTGTGCTGTGTCCCCTCGCTCCACAAAAGAGCGCTGACTGGGTGAGTCTGGAGAAGAGTCTAGGAATTTGCATCTAAAACAAGTTCCTTGGTGATAGAAATACTGCACTGTGATGAAATAAAGTTACTTTAGTCATGAAATGGGAAGATTAAACACAATAGTACTGAAGACCAATCAGGTGACAAGTAAGTTTGGATTTCCGCATTAAACTCATCTTTTTTGTTGGCATTCTTAATATTGGTTTTGGATTCCCTTCAGGTTTTCTATTCTTTGGTTTATCTAGGATTTTTTTTAAAAAAACAATAATCTTATAGCTATATTTGTTGAATATTTAATAACCACCAGGACCCAAACTAAATGTTGTATATGTTTTATCTCATTTAATTTTCACCATTAAGAAGATTTTTTTGTGTGTGTGTGGTACTGGGAATTGAACCCAGGGGCATTCTAACTCTGAGATACACACCCAGCCCTATTTTTTATTCTTTATTTTGAAACAGGGTCTCACTAAGTTGTGGAGAGCTTCACTAAGTAGCTGAGACTGGCCACAAACCCGGATCCTCTGGTCTCAGCCTCCCAAGTACTGGGATTATAAGCATGCGCCACCATGCCCAGCTAGGAAGATGTTTTATCATCATAATCCATACATACTTTCCTTTTTCATGATATTGGGGCTCGAACCCAGGAATATTCTGTCTCTGAGCTATACACCAGATATATCTATTAAACAGGGTCTTGCTAAATTACTATGCTCTGGTCTTGCACCTGTGATCTTCCTGGTCAGCCTCCCATGTACTAGGATTACAGCCATGTGCCACCATACTCAGCTCCCATATTTGCTTTCTTAAACTCATATTTGCTAATAGATGGTTGAGTTGCAATTGACATCCAAGCAAATTGACTGCAGAGCTTGAACTCAACATTGCTTTTGCATAACTGATGAGTTATGGTATCTATTCTCACAACTCTGTGGGGTACAAAGTATCACTGATTATTATTGAATTATTCCTGATGACAAAGTAATGATGAAGTTACTCCATTTATTGGATGCCTAATTTGGACCATGTATTGGGTTAATCACTGTTACCAACTTCTAAGGAGCTTAAGAGATGGGACAAGAGGTAAAATTAGAGTTAAATTTACATCTTCATGTGGGTTTGGATTTCCATCTCCCAAAGGAGATATTAGGTTTCTGATAATATTTCATTTTCAGGTTCAAAATTCCGGGGAAATGTAGCTAAAGATCTAGCAACATTCTTGTATAATTCTGGTCAATTTAATGTTTGCCTAAGAATGTCTGAACAGTTCTGTGACTTACTAATGTAAATACTACTGACTAAAATGATGCTCATTCTGGTTTGTGAACACAAGGTTGCTGAAGCTTGTAGGGTCACAGAGGTCAAATGACTTAACTACGATCACCAAGTTTTTGAACAACAGAAGCAAGAAGAGCACCAGGTCCACTGATGGCTTAAAATTCTTTCTTCTACAATCATCTACTCCTCATTTCTAGTTTTGTTCTTTTTCTTAGATCATTTGCCAGAGCATGTGTGAGAAGATCATAGTATAGAACATAAATCCTTAGAAATGGTTTCTACACAGCATTTCTGAAAACCAGCCCAATTAGGTTCACCAGTGGATGGAGCAATGAGGGTATCAAGAGCCAGGCACAGCCCTCCAGGAACCATTGTCTGGATCTCACAAGGTTGCTGTTAGAGACAAATGAGGGAAAGGATGCAATGTGCCTGGTATATGGCACAGTAAGTGGTAGCTATTCACTCAGATTTTCCCTGATAGCAGCATGATCAGGGAATGGGACCCAGACAGGAGATCTCTATACAAATGACTCAGATAGTCGCCAGGTTTAAAAAATAGCATTTGACTGCTAGGAAACATTTGGTTTGTACATAAAGAAAAATGAACATTAAAAAAAAAACCCAAAAAAACAGTGTCAGTTACTTTTATGCTCTTTTGTCTTTGAGATTTATCAAGTCCTATCAACAGGTTTAATTCAGTTAGACTTCAGTATCCAGAGAGCACATTGAGGCCCTGGTGATGTGTGGGTTCATCGATGAAGGAGAGCTATTTCCAGTAACTTAGTTCCAAAAAAATTGTTGTAAAGACCTGGAAGGGAGGGACCAATAGAAAATGCTCAAGTTCAGAATGCATAGGTAGTTTTTGTTTGTTTGTTTGTTTTTTCCTGCCTGCTCTTCTTTCCTGAATATATTTATCCTTTCTCTCTCTTTGTCCTACCTCTCTGTCTCTGTCTCTGTCTCTCTCCCCCTATTCTCTTTCTCTCTGACTAAAGTAACTTCCAATTTCTTTATTGAAAAGCAATCAATTCTGCAAAGTTTCAGATATATCCTATGAAATATCACGTCATATATGTAAATCTATCATAAATCACTCAGGATATTAGATATTATTTAACTGACTGCTTGCATCACAGTATCCTGTTTATCTGATAGTGATGTTTTCTAAATTTTAAAGGTTAGGCCTAATAATGCTTTCTAATTTAGATTATTCCTTTGCTCACCATTTATACTGAAGTCAACAAGTATACATGAATCCTGCTGATAAAAGATAATACTTACAAAACAGTTATTATTGATTTTAGTTAAAAAGTCATATGTCATTTCCTTATATTGTTTATGTTCTGACCTTTATGTTTGTCATCTATTAATCTTAATCAAGCCATTTCATATCTCAGTGGGTGGGCATTTCAGTCTCTAACAAGGCTTCAATATAGAATCTCTTTATAAAAATGTAGATGTAGACCGCCACCTGAGAAAAAATTTGAAAAATAAGACAAATGCAAAAAGTCCATGCATTAATATAACTATTAGCATTTTCCTGTATTCTGCTTTAGTAATTTAAAAATAACTTCTAAAAATTACTTATAGCAATCAGATCCACATAATTTTGCTTCAAGAAATACTTATTTTATGTAACTGCCTTCATTTTTCCCAAAGAACTATTATTCTAAAAACAGCAAAATATGTTATCCAGTGGATCATTAACATACTAAACCCTTCCCTACTATTAGAAGCTAGGTTGTTCTAAATTTCCTTAATGTAATATGTATCTTCATATATTTAACTTTATTTTGTATAATTTTCAAAGGCTAGATTACCAGGAATAGGGATGCCTTTGACCAGATATTTGATAATTTACCTACTACAAAAATTGTACAAATTTATATTGTCATCAGGAATGAATGAGTTGGTGAATTCACTGTGCTTTGAACAGCGTTTTGAACGCTTATTTACTTGTTGAGTTTTGTAGGTCTTCATGTCAAATGCTACCCGTATTAATTTATGATTTCTGGCTATCAGAAGTTTGAAATTTTCAAATCTATGATTAATAATTATTTTTCTTTAAATATTAATTATCTGTTTAAACTCCTGCCCATTTACCTGTTATATTCTTGGTGACTTTTCTATCAGAAATTTGAATATTCTATATTTACACCATAAAATTATAATCAAGTTACTAATCCCATGTCACATTTGCAAAAGAATTTCCAGATAAATTAGCTTTTAAAATTTTATCTCTTATGCCGGGTGTGGTGGTGCACACTTGTAATCCCAGCATTTGGGAGGCTGAGACCAGAGGATCCAGGTTCGCGGCCAGCCTCAGCTACTTAGTGAGGCTCTCCGCAACTTAGTGAGACCCTGTTTCAAAATAAAAGAATAAAAAATAGGGCTGGGGGTATAGCTTGGAGATAAAATGCCCCTGGGTTCCATCCCGAGTACCACACACACACACACACACACACACACACACACAAATTATCTCTTGTACTTACATTTTAATTGTTAAGATAACACTGATACTATCCTTTATGTATTATTTGCATATTCAAAGGATTAAAAAAATATTTCTTTATTTGGAAGTTTAACAAACATTCAATATAATTTTCTTTGATTTGACTCTCCAAAATACTAAACTTTCTAATGCATCTGTAATTTGTTTGAGCATATGGCCTGAGATCAGCATATTTGACTTTAAAATAATTTACTATGCTATGACCCAGCTGCCTGATTTCTCTTACAAGTTGTCAAATAACTAGTAAAAGAAGCATGCTCTTATATTTTATGTTCATTGAGACTTTTTTTTTTTACTAAGTATCTTAGAATTTTTTTCTGAAAAAGCTCGTGCCTTACTTAAAAACTGAGTCAAAATTTTGAATTAATTCACTCAGATCACAATGACATATTCTATTAAATTTTAGTATTTAGTATTATTTTAGTATTCTTAGTATTACCCTATTATTTTGAGGGTACACCTTAGCAAAATAAAGTAGGCGTTTTTGCATTTCCAGAACTAATAGCCTATATATTTTAACATAACTTCTTAATACTTTTGGTAAACTTGGATGTAAAATCTGAGTTTGAATTATGTCCCAAAGACTTATTGGTTATGTGATTTTACTGTTTAAAATCAGTTTTCAAACTCCTGAGCCTCTTTTTTTTTTCTGGACTTTTGGAAGAATGATAAGGATTAAATGAAAAATAAAGGAGAAAACTCACAGGTTAATTGTTTTTTTCCCATTTTTATGTGTTACTGACCATCTGAGTTGATAAAAGGGAACAATTGCTTCTTGTAAAACCCACATGGCCAATTTTTTTTTTATTTCGAATAAGCCTCATTTAAATTTTGAATAGCATTGGGGTATAATTCAGTGGTAGAAGACTTGCCTAACACAAGTAAGACCCTGGGTTCAATCCCCAGCACCAGAAATAAATAAATAATAAATTTGATCTTCGGGAAATTTAAATAATATGGTGAAGTTACATAACTAATATCTAATTTTAGACTCTTGATTTTTGCTTGTGAGCAACTGCATACTATGAAAATATAATTCATTTTAAAACTTTCCTAGGGCAGAAATAATGATAAGTATTTGAACTTCAAAGGGTTTTTCTACTCAAATGAGGCCTGTGTTTTGAGTAAAAGTAAATGAAAAGAGGGAGACCAATAACAGCAGTCATAAAATAAATCATATAGCTCAAATGTATAATTATGACATTTGCCCTAAAAAATCTAACTGTAGTTTCTATTTAGTTGTATACATGATATGATTTTAGAAGTATGAGATATACTCTTATGACAAACTATCTTACTTGCTACCAATTATAGCTGACACATTTAACACACCTGAATTACCACACATCTGTCACTGCTTCAAATTATCCTTTTGATAATCTGTAGCCTGTGAAGTTGACTTTATAAAGGCAGAGACTAGATCTTGAGCTTCTTTTCACTGATCTGTATGATTATCAGGAATCACTATAAATATTTTACAAATACTCTAAGATCAGATAGTCAGCCTTCCTATATTGAAAGTTTTATACCATTATAGCATAGAGATTGCACTTAGCGTTGTCTAAAACTTTATGTAAACATAGGAATTTAGACAAGGTTGAGATGCCTGGAAAACAATGAAGCAAATGAGATGATTTACCTCAATCCTTTGTAAATACACCATGAGGTAAGAATGATCATGCTAGTAATTCATTTGGTAGATGCAAGCCCACTGATGTAAGAAGGAAAAACTGAAATGGGGCAAAGGAAGTTGCAGAGCAGTTTACCTCATTTATACAACTGATCCGTCTTGCATGATGCGTTCCTAAGAGATACTGAAATTTGCTTAGCAGATGTTTTCATTCAACACAGAATTTCTCTGGCATTCTGATAAGATGAATCACACCTAAGAAAGGGAAAGGAGGAGATATGTATCTCCTCCAAATTCTTCCCATCTCAAGTCACCTATTAGCGAAACTCTCATCCACCAGGTATTCCCAAACTTATTTGGCTTACCATCCATTTTTCAGAAAAAAACAAACAAACAAAACAAAAAACACACACACACACATTACCCAGCACATCCCTACACACTTCCTCCATCCCTTTATTTTTATTCAATGCTCCCCAATTGGATTGTTCCAGCATCCTCCTGCCCCTGGGGCAGTATCACCCATTTTTGGAATCTATGAGCCCCTTTCTACTCCTCTGGAAGAGACACCACTTGGCTGTGTCCTGTCCTTTTGTCCATATCCAAAGTAGAGTTGTGAACTAATATAGATGGGGATCTGACAAGGAGAGAGAAAGAGAAAGGAAGCCAAAAGAATTAAGAGAAGACACACAAAATTTGTTACCAAAACATGAGCTATAGAGAATAGGGAAGTTGGGATCATTGAAAACTGCAATTGAGGGTTGACAAAAGTGTTATTTCTATGTCAGACTGATCAGACCAGAGGTTGCTATATGCAAAACAAACTCCAAATTACAGTGGCTAAAACCTCCAAGAGCTTTATTTCTTGCTCATATCAGAGTTCTCTGGGGGTAGAGGGGACCCAGGCTCCTTTACTTCATGCATCTACCACAGGATTCCACATTCCTCTACTTCTGCTCCTGGTTACAAGGCGAGGGGAGACCCTGAGAGCTAGGACATTTCATGGACACAGGGATGTTTCATGTTTGTTATTCGCGATACATAACATGGTACCACCTAACTGCTAGAGAAAGTGGGAAATAAAGTCTATTGGTGTTTCCAAAAGGAATGAAGAAGGAAAAGTTGGAAACAATTGGCAGCCTTTGTTCCATATCCTAACCATGTTACATCAAGTTTTCACTGAGTGAGAATATTTTGTACTAGTGGTATTTGATCTCTGATTCATTCATATATTCAATAGTGACTCATTTTAATCAAATGCTATTCTTATGCCCAACACTTCAAATTTTGTATTTTTCAGAAAGATGGTTTCCTGCAACATCACATTCTTCTGATTTTCTCAGGGGAAAGTAATTAATCTGAGAAATCGGTTCTGCTTCAAATTCTGATGCAAATCCTAGTCTTAGCTGGGGTATTTTTGTGAAAATCTGCTGATGTAATTACTAGATCAGACCTCTTGACTCACAGAAGCTGGGCTTCTCAAACAAGAACACTAGTTTTCCATGTCTAGACTCATAGCCTTTGCAAGTAATTTAGCCAACTTTAAGTAAGCTGTACCTTAGACTGAGACTTTTCAGTCAATGTACTCAGATTATTTCATCTTCAACTACTGTCTCAAAAAGACAATTTACTGCCTTTCTCAAAGGAATTACCTGTCTTATCCCTTCCTCGTTGCCTAGAAAGGACAGATGGAAAACATGGTGATGCCATCAATAAGCTTTTCTTCAATTTTTCTCTTACAAAAATCCTGATAACCAGTATTGACAACGAAACAAATACTAAGTCTGGGGTCAAGATATTACATGAAGTAGTCGCAATTAGAACTATTTTTACCATGTAAAAAGTATGAATTTTTAAATATATTTACTGATAATGATTTTCAAAGTTTTGTCTAAAGAGTTTTTAGCACTGTAATGGTCTTGGAGCATGAGACACCAGGCAGTTTTTTTTTTTTTAAATCAGAAAAGGTCTGATTTGGATTATTTATGTCACGGATGAGATGGCAGAAAGCTGTCACAGTTATCTTCTCACAAAGACTGGCATTATGCCTTCCTGATGTTCATGTGGCTCTGGAGTGCTTGGCACTATTTATATCTATGTTCTTACAAAGAGACACATAGTATTTACAGAATGTACTCAAGGGCCTCACATTAAAGTATTGCTGACTGTGAGTGGGAACCCAGGTGTTCAACATAAATGCAAGATTTCCAAAAATCTGAGATTTATCTTGCCTATACCTCGTATTAATTGGGAAATCATTTCAAATAATTAGATTTTAGTTTCTTCATGTGTAAAAGATGAATATTACATACCCCATGAGGATATTAGAAAAATGAATATTATAACATATATGAAAGCAACCAGAAGGGTATGTCAGAGATATTGTGCCATAACAATTTTGAAATGGTATTTGGGTTTTCATCTTGTTTATGCTCATTGACCGAGTATTTAAAGTTCTGCATTTTTTCCTCTCTGGCCTTTGTGGTGCTTTGAGGGATTTTAAAAGTTATCCTTGGTCTGGGCAAGCAGAAAGAACTTTATATTATACATTTTTGCTCTCAATCTGATTTTAGCAAATTCAGGCATCTCTTCTAGACAAATGTTTATGTTTTGGAAGATGTTGGATGGGAATGTCCATCTCTAAAAGTTATTTCCTAATTGTGCTAATATATTATAATTCCAATCTACAGTTGATCCTATGTTTTATCATGGTAGCTGAATTCTTAAGTTTTTAGTAGAGTTCAATCTGCATATGCTTCAACACACTTTTTTTAAAAAAAAAATCTTACAATGGATTTTTAAAACAAATATCCCCCCCAAATGAAAGCACAAGTAATAACAAAGCTCAAATAAAAAGAGTGTACGTAGCCCAGACCTGAGCTAGAGATAAACAGAGCATCAAATTATTCACCTGGGGTTAGATGCTGTTGGTATATAAGCACTTCCATGGATATTTTATTGACCATTTGACAACTAATGATCTTGCTGCTAATTTTCTCTAGATGAGGAAAAAACAGAAAATAGGTACCTGTAATGGCTTTATGAAGGTATATGAAACTTTAAGAGAAAGTGAAAATTTTTTGTTTGTTTCCATGCTGGGGATTGAACCCACGGCCTCTTGTATGCTATATAAGCATTCTTCCACTGAGCTACTTCCTGAGTAAAAAAACAAAGTTCTTCTTGTGGTCCAGTGGTAAAGTCCTAGCCTAGTATGAGGCTCTGGGTTCTATCCTCAGCACTGAAAAAAAAAAGGGTATGAGTCTTTCCATTCTTTTCTGTGTTGGTTCTAATTCTTTTCATTTTTGATTCAGCTCTTTTGTCTCCACTTAAAGGTAGTGAAGACAGAAGGCTGTCCTGGACCATTCTGTGTATATTTGACAAACCCTTAGCTCTCTCTGTTTCTCAGTTTTCTCACTTATTATGTGGGGTGAGTAATAGTGTCCTTAAGTCACTGAGATATTTTGAGAATCAGATAAAATGATTAATGTCAAAATCCTTTTGCAAAAAGCAAAATGTCATTTTTAGACAAATGTAAAATGTTGCAAATAAGCTAAACTCTCATTCTCTTTTATATTACCTCTAATATATTCAGTTATAAATATCAACACAACTTAATTTCATAAAACTTAATATAAATAAAAATCTTATGGAAAATGTGCATTTTTGTGTATGTGTTTTAGTCATCAGTGACATTTGTCAAATTATCATCTTGGCATAGCTTTAACTTATTAACCAGGTACATTGTAATTCCTCATCAATGTACTTGCTGTGAAAATTTACTTAATTTGATAAAGAGCTTTGCTAATTCAATTATTGAATTTCGAGCCTTATATTCAAAGTCTATAAACAAAAATTATAGAAAAGTACTTAAGTTATTGCATTATTTTAATACTGTGATTGAATATCATTTGTATTTGAGATTTGTAGGCAGCATATTTAAGTGACGTGCTCATGAAAGTGAAATATTAAAAACAGCTTATGAAAATCTCCCATCTGGCAGTTACAATTGATCAGAACTCTACTCTTCAGCATTATTTTGAAAATAGCATGAGTTTTTAATTAAAACTGTTCATTCAATTTATTAATGTAAGTAAAACCTCCCATCTGATCAGGTTTAGCTTGAGAAAGTGGTTTTCTAAAACCCCTTTTATAGATTGAATGATACAATTTTCAATAAAGAATAGTTATAAAAGATGTCAGACATTTATTTGCTATCAATCTTTTTGTGTGCTCTCCTTAATTTCAAAATTGAATTGTGAACATAATTCTACTTGCTTAAAATATTTCATGAGTTCACAATCTTAGATCCTAGTTCTTATATTATTTTAAACCTATGCTAGCTTACAAAGGAGCTGATAACACTCTTAAAAACTATGTTGCCTGAAGGGAATTTTATGTCAGTTAATTTAAATAAAGTTGGAATGGACAAAACTAAGACTATTAAGGTTAAAATTTCTCACTTAAAAGTCTAATATGATAAGCATTTTTATTTAACAATTATCTAATGCTTATTCAGTTGCTATGTTCATTACAGACATTACTTCATTTAGTTCTTTAACTCAGGTGGTTTGACTCCAAACATCAGTACTTTGTCCCTGCTCTCTGTTTCAGAGCCCAAGGGTTTTGTTGGTCCTGGTATGGGAGGCATGTAGGGACAGCTGTCCTAGCTACTTTCCAAGCTTATACCCTGATTTAGAGGACATAATAATTCTTATACACAGTTACTTATCAAAATGGATTTTTTAACACTACAAATTGTTAAGTTATAAAAATGGAAAAAGATAAATATCTTTTATGTGTTAACTCTGCTGGGTAAATATCTATTTCCTTTTTATTTTACTCTGATTAAACATCATATCAACTGTATGAGATCACCAAGTTCATAGTATATACATTTATTCAATTACTATTTCTTATGTGTTGATGGTCATTTATCTAATTTTCAAGTCAAATTTTAAAAATGTGGAAAGTTTATGTATTTGCTATTTTTATTTATTGTATATTGAGACCCTTAAATTTAGAGTGGGAGTGAACAGGCTGGGGTGATGTTTCTGCAACCCACTTAGGGATTGATTGAAGTACACTGCTTCACTAGTAATTGGGAATCAATGGACTTAAACATTGACAGTCTTTTTGAAGATATATGAATATAATCATTCATGAATTTAGAGTTAAGTCCAAAATCATGAACTCTGTGATTTACTCTTGTTAATAGAGTCTTATTTGCATTTCACAAAGTTTGGAATAAATGTTAGTCAGATCTTTCAGGTTAAGCTTCATTTAAAAAATAAATCTATAGCCATTAGACTCCTGGTGTCTTTATCTTCCATCAGTGTCTTATTTAAATATGTTTTTTCTCTCTTGTTCAACTTTTCCAATATGCTTGTTTTGTACACTATTAAAGGTAATGTTCCTCAGCATGGGAAAAAGAGAGGCTGGAAATTTATTCTGTTAGCAGCTTAGCTGTGTCTCTCTGTGAACCCATGAAACCTAAGCATGCTGTCTGTCAGCCTGTACCTATGGTTTGTATCTCTTTTATTTTTCTTGCCCTCCCCTTCTCTCTTTCTTCTCTCTCGATCTCTTTCTTATTTTTCTTTCATTGAGCCCAAGAGGATCCTTCCACAGTACTACACCCTCAGCCCTTTTTATTTATTTTTTTAATTCTGGAACAGGATCTTGTTAAGTTACGATGCACTGGCCTTGAACTTGAGATCCTCCTGTCACAGCATCCCATGTACTGGGGGTACAGGCATGTACCACCACACCCAGCTTGCGTCTCTATTTGTAACTCTAATATATCTTTATTCTTTTACCAGCAGCAATGCTCAAAATCACATTTACTTCTAATGCCCTATTCAAGAATTGTATTGTGTCTGTGGTTTTCCATCTTTTCAGTAAATAAACTTTATGAGTTCTCACATTTGTTTTCTTACAAAGAAATTTCAGGCTGTGTAGTTTTCAGTTGTTTATTTACCAGTACTCTGAGTTTCAACAAAAATAATTTATCGAAACTTTTAAACATGCATGAAAGACAAAATGAATTTTAAATGTGTAAGAAAGCCAAAGGAAAGAGAAAGTAAGAATAAAAAATAACAGCAAGACAGGAGTGAGGTGGTACATAAAATATTTGCCCTAAAGTTCTGGACTTGCAAAAGGTAGACCACAAATTTGACTTTAAGCTTTCTAGAAACCAATCAAAAGAGAGAATTATGATCACTATTTTTAAGGTAAAGAAAATGAGCTGCATTGAAGAAGAATATTAATTATTCATGAAACCAAAGTCAGGAAACAAAATTTTATATATTTGTATGTTGCAACAGAGAAAAAATTGAAAACATATTTATCACAGAGTAAGGAATTTCATCTGTCTGTTTTATTAAATTTCCCCAGATATTGGGAGTTGCCATCTTGCCATGGTACAATGCAATGCAAACATTTTTTGTAATAGGGGAACATCTATAATATATGATCCAGTCATACCACTCTTTGATGGTCCAGCTGGTACAAAGAAGAGATTTCAGAATACCCACAGAAGTAAGGAGCAAGCTGGGCGTAGTGACACATGCTTGTAATCCTAGCATTTGGGAGGTTGAGACCGGAGGATCCGGGTTTGTGGGCAGCCTCAGCTACCTAGTGAGGCACTCCGCAACTTAGTGAGATCCTGTTTCAAAATAAAGAATAAAAAAGAGGGCTGGGGGTATAGCTTGGAGGTAGAATGCCCCTGAGTTCAATCCCTAGTACCACACACACACACACACACACACACACACACACACAAAGAAAGGAGCATAGCAGGTCGCAAATGGCTACAAAGCTTCAGCTTCAGCTGCTTTGAAATCAACTTCAGTTTAGTTCACATGTCATTGATCCTTCTTGGAAACTGGTGGTGTTATTGCTCTCAATAGTAGGATTCCTTATTCCCTCATCATTCTTAGCAAGGAAATCTTACAACTAGGGGTGGAAAAAAGTACAGGTAAAGGATGGTGGAGACTGTTTCTTATTCATCTCCATGACCCCAGGACATACTATTGAAATGCCAGGGCACATGATAGATGCTGATACATGTTGCTTTGCATGGAAGCAATTCACGATTCAGGCTCTAAAATTAGCCATATTACTATAGGCAAATAATCACACTTATAAGAAGGAAAATGACACTAATCTTAGAAATTATTCAGAGCAAGGTATAATACAGAGGAACACAGTGACCCATAAAAAGTGCTTCATAGAGCTTAATAAACCTTGAATCAAATAATAGATTCTAAATCAGTATACAGTGAAAGAGATGAAAATTTAGTGAATTATCTCAATAATGCCATGGTTAAATATTTGAATGATGTAGCATCAGTGCTAGTATTCAGAGTAATATTACTTTATTAAATGAGTATAAGAAAGTATTCATCTTTTATGAGTTTTAGTATAGTATATTTTTATTTTGAATGGAGATGTAAGGTAGTTTCCAGAGATTTTCTAAAATTATAGTTTTCTTCAAGAAGTTATATCACCATTGTTCTAAATTCTAAAATGAATGTATTATATATTGTTGATAATCCTATCCAAATAGTATTCTCTGTATTCAGATTTCAACTGATATCAAATAGTAGTAATTTTAAGATTATGTTACCTGATACAGATTCTGAATAGACTTTGTCCCTTAACTGACAATTGATTAACAAACATTTGGTTTCCAAATATACTTAAAATTTCCTATTCTAATCTTGATATCATATTATCATGTTTCCTAGTAAATAATTTGTCTATCACTATATCCAGCCTTTCTATAAACTGATACATTTCCTTTATTTTTAAACAGGATATCATCTTCAATACTGCCTTGGGAATCAAATTTTCAGTATTTTTTTAGACCCCATGATATTATGCAACTGAATATTGAGCTATGGATTTCCAAACTGACTAGTTTTAAATATGTTTTCCATAGGGTTTGTGTGGGCACAACAGAGCACTTTCAGTGTTCTTTGTTTGGATATAGATCAGCTTCTGATGATATGATGCACATATATCTTTATTGGAACATATCCCTTGTCATGAACAGAGTTTTTGACCATATTGAGTTAGTCAAGTAAAGAAGAAACCATTGATAATTCCCATGTATAAAAGTTTATGAAGCAGAATACCTAGGAATTTTATTACCTCTCATCTTTTATCAGCTATTTTCTTCATTATTTCCCTTATTAGATAGCTTCATAAAATAAGTTATATTTACATTTGTTAAGCGAAAGTAAATGTTAGGTAGGATAAATTTTGTAAATATTAGGTCAAGTGAAACCCATCCATCTGTCTTTTATGCCTGTCAGAGTCCAAGTTAGACAATAAGTGATATATCTCATTATAGTCAATATTTGAAAAACTATATGCCTATATCAATTATTTAACATATGTATTATCTTTTGACTTGACCTCTTCTCTTGTAGGAAATACTTTAAAAAAGCAAAAATGACAAAACACAAAAGACAGATGCAATGAAATTTATTATATCCTTGATTATAATCACAAAATCCCAGACAAAATCTAAACATCTACAAATAAGTGAATGGTACATGGTTACAGAAGTTAAGATATGATTATGCTGGGTGTGGTGGTGCACATCTGTAAACTCAGTACTTGGGAAGCTGAGGTAGGAGGGTTCAAGGACAGACTCAGCAGTATAGCAAAACTGTCAGCTACCTAAGAAGACCCTGTTTCAAAACAAAAACATAAAAGGGCTGGGGGTGTACCTCAGAGACTGAACACCCTTGGTTTCAGTGTCCCATACCACATACAAAAATAATTATGATTGAGGATATTTGCAGCTATTAAAAATGAATTACAGCAATGTGTCTTAACCTGAAAACATATACTTGATATATAAAGGGGTAGTTGAAGAAAAATGAGTATTGTAGAAGTCAACTTTTGTTAAGAGCAAAATCTTTCTACATTAGTATGAGCATAGAGGCATACCTCAAAGAATTCACACTAAAATTTTAACATTGGATAACTCAGGGGTAGCGTAGCTAGGGAAGAAGTGTTGGCTAATAACATTTTAATGCCTCTATATTATTTAGCATGAGATAGCAAGGGCACATTTCTTTTCTACTTAAAACAATGATAAAGTTTCTTAAAGAAAAGTGAGGAATAAGGATAAATATCTATAGTTACCTCTTTTGCTTAGGAGGTTCTTTTATGTTGAAATTATTTCCTTATATGTTAATTAAACTTATTTTTCTAAGGATTCTATTTTTGGCTTTTAAAACCAGATAACTTTGAGGGTATCTATGCAAAAAGACACAGTTTAGACATTTTTAGTGTAGCATACACAAATGTAATATATGATGTAGAAAGGTGAAAGTAGCTATGCAAAGATGGCCACATAAATTCCTATTTTCTAAGTCACTAGGCAGAGATTGCTCTTCTGCTCTATGAATTCAACTTCAAACAAATAAGGAGGCCAGATTGCCCAAGTGGTTATTTTGTAGACATTACTAATGCTCTGGATCTTTGCTGTGCCTACACATGTAAGATATTATGATTTTTCATTCCCATAAAGTAGGCAGATGCAAGAGACTTATGCTGGATAATGACAGGTGAGCCAAATGGTTAGCATTATTTCCAAGTGAATAAGAAATAAACTTTCCCTTGCTGTTGTTTTTTGGCACAGCATATACTATTCTTCCTGACTGGCAATGGCTACTGAACAAACTTCAAATGCCTTCTTCTTTTCCTCCTTCTCCTCCTCCTCCTCTTCCTCCTCTTCCTTCTGTTGTCTCCTCCTCCTCCTTCTCCTCCTCCTCCTCCTCCTCCTCCTCCTCCTCCTCCTCCTTCTTCTTCTTCTTCCCCCTTTATACTGCGGAATGAATCCAGAAGCTACATCCTCAACCATATTTGCTATTTGTTTTAAATTTTAAAACAGGATCTGGCTAAGTTGCTGAGGTTGGCTTTGAACCTGCAATCTTCCTGTTCTAATCTCCCAAGTACCAAGATTGCAGGCATGTGCCACTATACTTGGCTTCAGTCATCTTCTTAATGCTTTGATCTTAGTATACACTAGGAATTGTCAAGTTTTATATTCTTTCTTTATAAGTAAAATATACTATTTTAGAATTACTATGAAATGAACCAAAATAAATTTTCGATTCCATAACATTTTATCTCTTACGCAATGGGCTTTTCCATAAGATCGATGTAGGTTCATGACTTAGCTGTCAATTATTTGTTAATACTGTATTGTGCAAATTTCTCCACCTCTCTGGACTTCAATTTTCATAAGTAAAATATGCACACCAGTGTCACATGGTTATATGAACTAAATGAAATAATGTGTATGACCTAGTGCCTTATACATGGTATATGTTCCATAATAGCCATCTCAGAAGATCTTTGTGAAATATTCTAAATGGATTTGAGAGTAGAGAGAGAGAGCTTGAAGACAAAAGGAAGAACTCATTATCAATAACAGAAACACTCCCATTTTGGTCTCAATTTGTTTATCTGTGGCCATTAAGGCTATAGAATAATGTCGGAGATGAGTATGTCTTCTTTGGAATCTTAGATCTTTAATTAGTCTATGAAATTCATCCTATCATGGGAGAAACAACTAAGGGTTTCTCTGGTGTAGTTAAAATCAATACATTTGATCTTCTTTATGGCTGAGTAAAATTCCATTGTGTA
>PVLC010030574.1:0-13167 GCA_004027655.1 Graphiurus murinus | reverse complement strand
TGCCACCACGCCCGGCTTCCTACCACCTTATACAACTTAAATTTTTACAGTCGTGTCAGTTATACCTCAGTAAGCTGGGAAAAAATATAGTATTTGCTGGATTTTATAATAAGTGTTAGAAACACCTATGGTATAATTTTAGGGCCTCACCTCCTTGTGCCACAATCTTGAGCCAACTCATTCTGAGTTCATAGTTCATGTGATCTGGGAAATCTTTTTTTTTCTTGTTGTTGCTTCACAGGTGATTTTAAATCAGGCTTGAAATCTTTCATTGAATAATTAACTATTCTTCTGGCTCTTCAGGTCTTCTCTGAGGAACTTATTCTTTGTTTCTTTTAAGCATAGAAAGTAAAGATCAAGAGGGGTTGGGGATTTAGCTCAGTGGCAGAGCGCTTGCCTAGCACGCGCAAAGCCCTGGGTTCTATCCTTGGCCCTATAAAAAACAATACGAAAAAATATAAGAAAGTAAAGATCAAGAGCCAGACATAGTGGCACAGGCTTGTAATCCCAGTACTTGGTAGGCTGAGACAGGTGGATCCGGGTTCTTGGTCAGGCTCAGCTGCTTAGTGAGGCCCTCTGCAACTGAGTGAGACCCTGTTTCAAAATAAAGAATAAAAAATAGGACTGGGGGTGTAGCTCAGAGGTAGAATGTCCCTGGTTCAATCCCCAGTACCGCAAAAAAAAAAAAAAAAAAAAAAAAAAAAAATCAGCAGTGATTAAATCTCCATTTTTTAAAAGTATCAACAGGAAACTCCTTTTTAGGTTATATTGTTTACTATTTGGTGTTATATTCTCTCTTGCTATGTAATTTAGGGAAGCAGCATTGCCAGCAGTATCCTAGCCTACTGTTTTAGGTGCTTGATATTTTTAGAAAGCAGAAAAATCTTTAAATAGGTGTCTCTCAGCATAATTTCAAAGAGTTTATGCTCTACTAGGCTTAAGTTTTTTACATTTAAAAACCTGGTATAATGCCAGGCGGGCATGGTGGTACAAGCTTGTAATCCCAGCATTTGGGAGGCTGAGACCAGAGCCAGCCCCAGCTACTTAGTGAGGCATTCCGCAACTTAGTGAGACCCTGTTTCAAGATAAAGAATAAAAAATAGGGCTGGGGGTATAGCTCGGAGGTAGAATGCTCCTGAGTTCAATCCCCAGTACTGTAAAAAAAATAAATAAATAAAAAAATAAAAACCTGGTATACAAGCCGGGCGTGGTGGCGCACGCTTGTAATCCCAGCATTCGGGAGGCTGAGACCGGAGGATCCGGGTTCGCGGCCAGCCTCAGCTACTTAGTGAGGCCCTCCGCAACTTAGTGAGACTCGGTTTCAAAATAAAGAATAAAAAATAGGGCTGGGGTATAGCTCGGAGGTAGAAAGCCCCTGAGTTCAATCCCCAGTACCGCAAAAAAAAAAAAAAAAACCTGGTATACAAAGCTGGGTGTGGTGATGCATGCTTAATCCCAGTACTGGGAGGCTGAGATAGGAGGATCACAGGTTCGAGGACAGCCTCAGCAAGTAGTAAGACTCAACAACCTAGTGAGACTCTTTCCAAATATGAAATAAAATCAGGCTGGGGGTGTAGCTTGAAGGTAGAATGCCTCTGGGTTCAATCCCTAGTACCAAAAAAAAAGAAAGAAAGAAAGAAAGAAACCTGGTATATGAAATTGGTAGAGTTTAAAGGATCTCCTCTATATGTGTCAAATAGTCTCACACTGAAAATAGCTAGCTTTCCATTGTAAATTGTTGGTAAACTGTTTAAAGATTTTTGTGGCAGCCGGGCATAGTGGTGCATGCCTATAATCCCAGTACTTGGGAGGCTGAATCAGGAGGATCACAGGTTCTGACCAATCTCAGCTACATAAAGAGGCTTTCAGCAACTTAGACCCTGTTTCAAAATAAAACATAAAATAGGGCTGGAGGTGTAGCTTGGGGGTAGAATGCCTGTGGGTTCCATTCCCAGTAACTAACACACACACACACATTTTTGTGGCCACTGGAAAAGTAGATTATTGAATGAGAAAAGTGATAGATTAATCTCTCAAGAGAATGTCTAAGTCCTGGTCTTGGGGTACTCTGTCCTGAGATATATTCATTCTAGGCCAGATGTTCTTAACTAGGATTTATGCTTCCCTGAAGCAATGATTTCCAAAGCTGACTGAATCTCTGAAAATAGAACATTTTTTTTCTGGGCGTGGTGGCGCACGCTTGTAATCCCAGCATTTGGGAGACTGAGACCTGAGGATCCTGGTTCGAGGCCAGCCTCAGCTACCTAGTGAGGCACTCCACAACTTAGTGAGACCCTGTTTCAAAATAAAGAATAAAAAATAGGGCTGGGGCTATAGCTCGGAGGTAGAATGCTCCTGAGTTCAATCCCCAGTACCGGAAAAAAAAAAAAAAAATAGAACATTTTTAAGTATTTCTGGGCCCCCACCTTCAGTGTAAGTCGGCTAGAAATATGGATTGTTAGAAGGTTCTCTACATGATATTGGAAACCCTGACATTGTGTTTGAAAAAATATTTTTTTTATATTTCTAGGGGAGCCATAGCTTTTATTAGATTCTCAAAATGGTTTTGACTCCTTTTTTTTTTTTTTTTTTTTTTTTGCTGTACTGGGGATTGAACTCAGGGGCATTCTACCTCCAAGCTATCTCACTAGGTAGGTGAGGCTGGCCTCAAACCCAGATCCTCTGGTCTCATCCTCCCAAAAGCTGAGATTACAAGCCTGTGCCACCACACCCGGCAACTCCCAGATATTTTAAGATACCTGATATAAGCCATTGATTCTTAAACTTGATAGTATTAGAATTACCCAGGAACCTGTTAATATAGATTTCTGAACCCCACTTGCAGAATTTCTAATTCTGTCTTTTGTAAGTCCAGGAATTTGTGTGTGTGTGTGTGTGTGTGTGTGTGTGTGTGTGTGTGTGTGAGAGAGAGAGAGAGAGAGAGAGAGAGAGAGAGAGAGAGAGAGAGGCAGAGACAGAGACAGAGAGGGAGAAAGAGAGAAACACTATATGTACAACTTTATACCTTAGGGACTCACTAGGTTGCTGAGGTTCAACTTGAACCTGTTATCTTCCTGTCATAACCTCTCACTTATGAGGATTATAGGCAGGCTCTATGATGCTCAACCAGGAATTTGCATTTTTAACTAGGCCCTTGGTTCTGTCAATACTACTATATGGCTTTTCTTTGAGAATAACTGTTCTTAGCCGGGCGTGGTGGCGCATGCTTGCAATCCTAGCATTGGGGAGGCTGAGACCAGAGGATTTGGGTTCATGGTCAGCCTCAGCTACCTAGTGAGGCACTCTACAACTTAGTGAGACCCAGTTTCAAAATAAAGAATAAAAAATAGGGCTGGGGATGTAGCTTGGCGGTAGAATGCCCGAGTTCAATCCCCAGTACTGAAAAAAAAAAAAAAAAAAATTAGAATAACTGTTCTAGGCCTTGGCTAACACCACTTATTGTAAGACTCTGTTAGTAGAGGATATCTTTTAAGATTCTTTACCAGTAAATAATAGTAAACATAATAAAGCATAACAAAACCCAATCTAGTTCTCTACTCTTGGAGAAGATAAAGAAAACTTCCCCCTTCCTGGCAAAGGAAAATCCACACTGCTTTGTTTTTGTTGTTGTTGTTGTTATTGTTTTTTTAAGTCAATTCTATTAAGGAACCTAGTTCATGAACAATTGTTTCCTACTGGGGATGGAACCCAGGGGCATTCTAACTCTGAGATATACCCCCAGCCCTATTTTTTATTCTTTATTTTGAAATAGGGTCTCACTAAGTTGCGGAGGGCCTCACTAAGTAGCTGAGGCTGGCCTCGAACCCGGATCCTCCAGTCTCAGCTTGAAAGATGAATGCCCCTGAATTCCATCCTTAGTACTTCAAAAAAAAAAAAAGTTAACTGGCTGCTGAGTTCAGGGTACAACTATATGATCATTTTCATCAATTTCTTTGATTTAATCATGTTACTTGTAAAGAAAACTACCAAGTTCTTTGGAGTTGTTATTGTTGTTTGGAAGTACTGGGATTGAATCCTGGGGTGCTCTATCACTGAGCTATATCTTCAGCTTATCTTTTTTTTTTTGTCAGAACTAGGGATAGAACCCAGGGGCATTCTACCTCTGAGCTACACCCCCAGCCCTATTTTTTATTCTTTATTTGGAAACAGGGTCTCACTAAGTTGCTGAGGCTGACCCCAAACTCAGATCCTCTGGTTTCAGCCTCCCAAGTACTGGGATTATAAGCATGTGCGCGCGCTCTCTCGCGCGCTCTCTCTCTCTCTCTCTCTCTCTCTCTCTCTCTCTCTCTCTCTCTCTCTCTCTCTCTCTCTCTCTCTCTCATACTTGGGATTGAACTCAGGGGCATCTACCTCCGAGATAAACCCCCGGTCCTATTTTTTATTCTTTATTTTAAACAGGGTCTCACTAAGTTGCGGAGGGCCTCACTAAGTAGCTGAGGCTGTCTGAGAACCCAGGTCCTCAGGTCTCAGCCTCCCAAGTACTGGGATTACAAGGGTGAGCCACCACGCCCTCCTAAAATCTTTATTAATTGCCCAGACTGGCCTGGAATTTATAATCTTCCTGCTTCAGCCTCCCAAGTACTGGGATTATAGGTGTGCTCCATAGCACCTGGCTAAAACTAATTATAGTTCTTTTTTTTTTTTTTTTTTTTTGCGGTACTGGGGATTGAACTCAGGGGCATTCTACCTCCGAGCTATACCCCCAGCCCTATTTTTATTCTTTATTTTGAAACCGAGTCTCACTAAGTTGCGGAGTGCCTCACTAGGTAGCTGAGGCTGGCTGCGAACCCGGATCCTCCAGTCTCAACCTCCCAAATGCTGGGATTACAAGCGTGTACCACCACGCCCGGCTCTAATTATAGTTCTTGAAAACAAAAAAGATCCTCTGCCTATCCTTTAATATTTAGTTTTTTGTTTTGAACTGAGGGGTGACCCCCAGCCCTTTTTATTTTGAAACAGGGTCTGGCTAAATTGTTGCTCAAGGTCTCATTACATTGCTGAAACTGGCCTAAACTCCTCCTGTCTTAACCTCTCAAGTATTGAGATTATAGCCTTTGCCACCCAGCGTGGCTTATTTAGGTCATTTTAAAATCTCATTTGAAGCCAGGCATGGTGAGGCAGGCTTGTAATCCCAATATTTGGGAGGCTGAGACAGGAGGATCTGGGTTCACAGCCAGACTCAGCTACTTAGTGAGGATGGTAAGCAACTTAGACCCTGTTTTCAAAATTAAGAACAAAAAATAGGGCTGAAGGTGTAGCTCAGCCCTGTTTAATTTTTGGTTTTGTTTTGTTTTTTAAGTGCTGGAATTGAACCTGGGGCACTCTACCTCTGAGCGACTCTGCCCCGCCCCCCCCCCCCAGCCCTATTTTATTTTTATTTTGGAACAGAGTTCCACTAGGTTGAGAGTCTCACTGTTGACGCTAACCTCGAACCAGTTATCCTCCTATCTCAGCCTACCAAGTACTGGGATTATAAGTGTGCACCATCACATCCTGCTGCAGACCCTGTTTCAAAATAAAAAATAACGTACTGCTGAGAGTGTAGCTCAGAGGTAGAATGCCCCTGGGTTCAATCCCTAATAAAACACACACACACACACACACACACACACACACACCGCAAAATCTCATTTATTTGCTTATTTATTCATTTAAACCTCAGGTCTTTCTCATGCTAGGCAAGAGCTCTATTACTCACCTATAGTTCTAGCCTTTAATCTCTAATTTATACTTTTCATATGGAAATATTTTTTCTTGACAAATGCTAGTAACACAAATAAGTTTTTCTTTTCTTTCACCTTATTAGTGTTTTATCTTTCTCAGTAGTCTATTTCTGTATATAATTTGAAACTTCTTTATGTTGAGTTGCTGTCTTTTCCTAATATTGCTTATTTCGGTTCTGAAAGGTGACAAATAGTGCTAGTCTAGAAAATTAAAAGTATATAAATTTGTCATGCCATACTTCTTTTCCTTGGTACTTTGTGACCAACAGTTTCTTCTTCTTTTTTTTTTTTTTTTTTTTTTTTGCGGTACTGGGGATGGAACTCAGGGACATTCTACCTCCGAGCTACATCCCCAGGCCTAGTTTTTATTCTTTATTTTGAAACCGAGTCTCACTAAGTTCCGGAGTACCTCACTAGGTAGCTGAGGCTGGCCGCGAACCCGGATCCTCTGGTCTCAGCCTCCCGAATGCTGGGATTACAAGCGTGCGCCACCACACCCGGCTTATTTTTTATTCTTTATTTTGAAACTGAGTCTCACTAAGTTGCAGAGTGCCTCACTGCAACTGGGTAGCTGAGGCTGGCCGCGAACCCGGATCCTCCGGTCTCAGCCTCCCGAATGCTGGGATTACAAGCGTGCGCCACCACGCCCGGCTTTCATTTCTACATTTTTAAAATGAGAAGTTCTGTCTCCATTTTTTAAGAGCCCATTTTTCTTTTACTCAGTTTCACATTCTTTTATCTTTATTCCTCTAACTTGAAAATCTAATTGCATCTTATACAAAACTGCATTTATTCATTTATTATTATTATTATTATTATTATTATTATTATTATTATTATTATTATTTTGCAGTGCTGGTGAGTGAACCCAGGAACATTCTACTTCTAAGTTACACCACCAGTCCTGTTTTTTTATTCATTATTTTGACCAGTCCTATTTTTATTATTTATTTTGAAACAGGGTCTCACTAAGTTGCAGAGGGCCTCACTTAGTAGCTGAGGCTGGCTGAGAACTCCTGTCTTAGCCTCCCAAGTACTAGGATTAGAAGCGTGAGCCACCATTCCTGGCTCTAAACTGCATTTTTATCTGGATCACTTTTGGGACTTTGTAAACTGTCCATTGATGACTCTGTTTTTACATTCTAGGTTACATTGTAGAATTCATTGGATCCTTGAACTATATTGAAATGTATTGTAATATATTGTAATGGTAGAGATAACTTTTCTTCTTCAATTTTCTTTTTGTTGTTTAGTTCTGGAGATTGAACTCAAGGGCTTTCTACCTCTGAGCTACATCCCCAGCCCTATGTATGTATATACATATGTATTTATTTTTGGTGCTGGATATTGAACTCAGGGGCTTTCTAACCTCTAAGCTATACCTCCCAGTCCTATTTTTTATTTTGAAACAAGATTTTGCTATGTTGCTAAGAACCTTATCAAGGTTACTGAGGCTAGCTTCAAACCTACCATCTTCCTATCTCAGCCTTTTTTTTTTAAGTAGAGTCTCATGAAGTTGTCTAGGCTGGCTTTGAACCTGTTTTCCTTCTGTCTCAGCCTCCTAAGTACTGGGATTAATGGCATGTACCACTGGGCCTGGCCTTTTTTTATGTTCAAGAACTTTCCTAGCCCGGCGTGGTGGCGCACGCTTGTAATCACAGCATTCAGGAGGCTGAGACCGGAGGATCCGGGTTCGTGGCCAGTCTCAGCTACCTAGTGAGGCACTCCGCAACTTAGTGAGACTCAGTTTCAAAATAAAAAGAATAAAAAATAGGGCTGGGGGTATAGCTCAGAGGTAGAATGCCTCTGAGTTCAATCCCCAATACCGCAAAAAAAAAAAAAAAAAGAACTTTCCTGGTTATGTTTACATATGAATTTAAAATTGATTTGTCTAGTTACAAAATCTTACTCAAATTTTTATAATAGTCATATAGGCTATGGAATAACTTAAGGAAAATGATCTGCAAAAGCACAATGGAATAATATCAAATATTTATTACATATGTAAACAAAGCATGATCGCTGTATTAATGAATTTTGAGATTATCTTTTTTGAAGAAGTGATACTCTCTTGGTTCTGAAAGGAAACATGAATAACTTAGCATAAAAAAAAGATTTGCTTTATGTGGCCACCCAATATAAATATGACTATGTTGAAGTAACTGTATGAAACATAGGGTAGAAGAAAGTAAAAATTCACTTCCAAAATAGTTTCTGATTATTACTTATGAATATCAAAATTGGTTGTCTTAATTGCACATGCTACAAAGTTGTAAAGAATAAAATAAGTAAAGCCTCAATATTAGGAGGTAATCAGGGTAATTCTGAAAGAGAAGTTATAGAGATGACAAACTCATTATAAAACAACTTTAAAGTTTCAGTATGTGCCTTATTAGTATTCAGAAAGTCTAGAAAGAAAAGATAAAGGGCACAGGATTCAGCCATAATAGTTTTGAAAATACAGACTGTGGAGAGTATTTTTAAATACTGAACAGTGGTTTTTCTTATTTCTTTTTTTTTTCTTTTTTTGTGGAACTGGGAATTGAGCCCAGGGTCATTAACTGGGGATTGAGTCCAGGGGCATTCTACCTCTGAGATACACCTCCAGCCCTATTTTTTATTCTTTATTTTGAAACAGGGTCTCACTAAGTTGCAGAGTGCCTAAGTAGCTGAGGCTGGCCTCAAACCTGTGATCCTCCTGTATCAGCCTCCCAAGTACTGGGATTACAAGCATGCATCACCTCACCTGGCTCTATCAATAGTGTTTTTTGTTTTTCTTTCTTTTTTTTTTTTTTTTTTTTTTTCTTTTGCAGTACTGAGGGTTGAACTCAGGCTTTCTACCTCCGGGCTATGTTCCCAGTCCTATTTTTTATTCTTTTTTATTTTGAAACAGGTTCTCACTAAGTTGAGGGCCTCACTAAGTAGCTGAGGCTGGCCTCAAACCCAGATCTTCCAGTCTCAACCTCACAATTACAAGGGTGCACCACCACACCTGCAATAATGTTTTTTCTTAGCACAACTACATATCATTAAAATCTTTGACTTGCTGGGCATTGTGATAAATCTTGTAATCCCAGTATTCGGAGGGCTGAGACAGAAGGATCATAGGTTCAGAGCCAGCCTCAGCAAATTAGTGAGACACTGTTTCCAAATAAAAAATAAAATAGGGTTGGGACCTTAGCTCAGAGGTAGAATGCTCCTTGGTTTAATGCACAGCAAAACACACACACACATACATACATACATACATACATACATACATACAACCTTTACATACATACATACATACATACATACATGATATCCACAAGTTCAAAAATTGACACATTCTGTTGGCACTCCTCTTATGACTAGAGCACTTGTCTAGGATATAACATAAAAAATAAGGAAAAAAAGCATGGGGGCCCACCCTTGTAATCTCAGTATTTGGGAGACTGAGACAGGAGGATCTCAGGTTCGAAGCCAGCCTCAGCAACTTAGTGAGGCTCTCAGCAACTTAGTGAGACCCTGTTTCCAAATAAAATATAAAATAGGGCTGAGGTGTAGCTCGGAGGTAGAATGCCCCTGGGTTCAATCCCTAGTACCACCGAAAAGAAGCCAGGCGTGGTGGTGCATGCTTGTAATCCCAGTACTAGGGAGGCTGAGACTAGAAGATCCAGGTTCACAACCAGCCTCAGCTACTAAGTTAGACCCTCGAAACTTAGTGAAAGCCTGTTTCAAAATAAAGAATAAAAAATAGGGCTGGAGGTGTAGCTGGGAGGTAGACTGCCCCTGGGTTCAATCCCCAGTACTGCAAAAAAAGTACAGAAAAGAGCATTAGAAAACTACAATTATTAACTGAGTTCCCAACAGAGTTGTAATTTTCTCTATTTGTGTGATTACTCTATTAATGTCTGTTTTCTTGTAAAACACTGTAAACTGTTCTGGGTAGAAATTTGGTTTTCTTCTTACCATTATACCTCCCGGGCCAAATGCATAATAGGCATTCCATACATATTGGTTAAATGAGTGTGCTACATACTTGAGGGAAGGAGGTTTTTAAAAAGATGAGGTCCATTATCTTCTAGAAATATTCGTATAACTCATTTTCTACTTAAGGCATGAAATTGTGCTGAAGATATGCATAGATACATTAATGTGAAAAACTTAATCCTTTGGAGATTACCAGGATGCAGGAGTTTTATGTTTCATTGTTTATTTTCATAGGTTTACAGAAAAATGTGACAGATTGAAAAATATTTTTCAGACTCTAGTTGACTTTCATATTAGGACATATCAAGTTGAAATCCTCTTACCTATTTTACTAACCTTTGTTTTCTGCTCATATGTCTAAAAATACGTTTTATAATGCTAGGTTATTGAGCATAGAAGAGGTTTTTGGGCCTGAGTCCTTGGGCTCAATCCCTAACACTGCAAAAGCAAAATAGTTTTTGGTATATTTTTTTTAACTGATAAAATTTGAGAAATACATTGGATTATTCACTCATATATATGTGTAAAGATGAGAAATTTATTTTTTTATTGCCCAAGATAAATGAACTCAAAATGTATTTAACTCTTAATTGTATATATAAGGTTCTCACATTATTGGATGGAACAGATTTTCTTTGGATACCCAGACAGTATTCCCTTCCTTTTAGTCTCTGTTTACTTTCTCACCTCTGTTGATTTATTCAGCTTGTAACCTAGAAACCAGCTAAAAAGGAAGGAAGTCAGAGATGTGTATTTCTGGGCAGTAACTGGAGTAGCTTCCTCTTCCCCTCCTCTGGTTTACAGCTAGAAAAGGCCTTTTATCCTACCCCCACCTGCCAACCAAAAATACAAAATAAAAAAAAAATAACAGTAACTCTTTACTTTCCTTCCTCAATCCAACAAAGAATAGAGATAAACCATAAGAACAATTAAAGGACTGAAAATATTCTTCAAATTGGTTACTTTGACTGAATGATTGGAACTACCATTTCTTTTTTTTTTTTTTTTTTTTTGCGGTACTGGGGATTGAATTGAACTCAGGGGCATTCTACCTCTGAGCTATACCCCCAGCCCTATTTTTTATTCTTTTATTTTGAAACCGGGTCTCACTAAGTTGTGGAGTGCCTCACTAGGTAGCTGAGGCTGGCCGCGAACCCGGATCCTCCGGTCTCAGCCTCCCGAATGCTGGGATTACAATCGTGCGCTACCACACCCGACTCAATTCTAGCAATTTATGCTCAATATCAAATTCTTTTTATTTATTTATTTATTTTATTTTTGCAGTACTGGGGATTGAACTCAGTGGCATTCTATCTCCAAGCTATACCCCCAGCCCTATTTTTTTTATTCTTTATTTTGAAACTGAGTCTCACTAAGTTGCCGAGTGCCTCACTAGGTAGCTGAGGCTGGCCGCGAACCCAGATCCTCCGGTCTCAGCCTCCCGGTCTCAGCCTCCCGAATGCTGGGATTACAAGCTTGCGCCACCACGCCCGGCTTCAAATTCTTTATAACATTCCTTCACTGTTTTTGTGTTAGAAATTTACCTGAGTACAGATTAAATTTATATTATGTTCATCTGCATTAATAATTTACTCCAGCAGGCGTGGTGATGCATGCTTGTAATCCCAGCATTTGAGAGGTTGAGATCGGAGGATCCGGGTTCGTGGCCAGCCTCAGCTACTTAGTGAGGCCCTCCACAACTTAATGAGACCCTGTTTCAAAATAAAGAATAAAAAATAGGGCTGAGGGTATAGCTCGGAGGTAGAATGCCCGAGTTCAATCCCCAGTACCGCAAAAAAAAAAAAAAAATTTTTTTTTTACTCTAGATGAGCATGGTACCACACACCTCTATTCCCAGTAGTTGGGAAGCTGAGACAGGAGAATCACAGGTTCAGGGCCAGCCTCAGCAATTTAGTAAAGTCCCTCCACAGCATAGTGAGACTCTGTTTCAAAATAAAAGAATAAAATAGAGATGAGAGGGTAACTCAGATTGAGCCCCTGGATTCAATCCCTAGTACCACCAAAAATAAATAAATAAATCAAAGACTTTACTCTGTAGTATTTCTTGAAAACTGTGGAGAGGCCTTTTGCTTTAATTCATCCATGATTTAGTATGAAAAACTTTTTTGAAATGAATAGGTTTTCAAGATTGATGTTAATTACTTTGATTTTATTTTTAAAATAGGGGATTGTTAGCCAGGCTTGGTGACATAGCTTTTAATCCCAGTACTGGGGAGGCTAAGAGAGGAAAATCACAAGTAAGCCGCCAGACTCACCTACTTAGTGAGATCCTCCGTAACTTAGTGAAACCCTGTTTCAAAATAAAGAATAAAGCCGGGCATGGTGACACACACTTGTAATCCCAGTATTTGGGAGGCTGAGACCGGAGGATCCAGGTTCTCGGCCAGCCTCAGCTACTTAGTGAGGCACTCCACAACTTAGCGAGACCCGGTTTCAAAATAAAGAATAAAAACTAGGGCTGGGGCTGTAGCTCGGAGGTAGAATGCCCCTGAGTTCAATCCCCAGTACCGCAAAAAAATAAAAATAAAAAAATAAAGAATAAGAAATAGGGCTAGGGATGTTAGTCAGAAAGAAGTAGAATGAGCCAGGTGTGGTGGTGCACGCTTGTAATCCCAGCATTTGGGAGGCTGAGACCAGAGGATCCGGGTTCACGGCCAGCCTCAGGTACCTAGTGAGGCATTCCGCAACTTAGTGAGACCCTGTTTCAAAATAAAGAATAAAAAAGTAGGACTGGGGGTGTAGCTCGGAGGTAGAATGCCCCTGAGTTCAATCCCCAGTACCGAAAGAAAAAAAATAAATAAATAAAAGAAGTAGAACCCCCTCTGTTTTCAATCCCTGGTACTGCCAAAAAAATTAGATTGTTAACTAGGCATACATCTATGTGTTCTGTTCCATTCTTTTGAGACTGACAGTACTTAAGGAGCAAAAACAACTCTGTGTGTGTGTGTGTGTGTGTGTGTGTGTGTGTGTGTGTGCACGCGCGCGCGCGCGCGTGCGTGGGTGTTAGTTACTAGGGATGGAACCCAGGGGCCTTCTACCTCTGGATTACACCCTAGATGTATTTTACATTTTTTATTTTGAAATAGGATCTCATTAGGAGCCTCACTAAGTTGCTAAGAGCCTCCCTGAGTTTGCTGAGGCTGGCTTCGAACCTGCAATCCTTCTGTCTCAGCTTCCCAAGTAGTAGGATTACAGATGTGCACCTCCACACCTAGCTCAAAGACAGCTATTTTTTTTTAATTAATTAATTTTTTTTAGCATGGATTTTTATACATTTCTTGGGTACAACAGGGTTAATCACACATTTTTGTTGGGTACAAGCTAGTACAGGTAAAGACATCCATGCACATATTTCTCATTAACCCTTCCCCAATTCCCACCCACCCTCCCCCTATCTCCAGGTCAGTTTAGTGATTGACTTTGATGTGAT
>PVLC010030573.1:0-19516 GCA_004027655.1 Graphiurus murinus | reverse complement strand
TAAAACCCATGCACATTTTAAAAGAGTTGGAAAACGAGAGATCATTCGGTAATATCAACATATAATGGGCATTTACCTTTTGGTCCACAAACAACTGCTAAGAATTGAACCTACAAAAATAGAGTACTCACAAAAGTGTATTGGAATATATATAACAAGAATTCTAACTAAGCATTTTTCTTTGCTATAGCCAAAAAAAGAGGAACAAGCCCCAAAGGAGACTTTTATTGTTGTTGTTGCTTCTTCCTGTGGTACCGGGAATTGAGCCCAGGGGTATTTTACCTCCAAGCTACATCTCCAGACCTATTTTATTTTTATTTTAAAACATGGTCTCACTAGGTTGATGAGAGTCTCACTATTTGCTGAGGCTGTCCTAGAACCTGCAATCCTCCTCTCTTGGCCTCCCAAGTACTGGGATCACAAGTGTGTACCACCCTGGCCAGCAAGGAGACTAGTTTAAAAAAAAAAATCTGGGCAGGATGGTACATGCCTGTAGTCCCAACTACTTGAGAGGCTGAGGGAGACACATTTCTTGAGCCCAGGAGTTTGAAGAATACCCGGGTAACATAGTGAGATTCTGTCTCAAAAACCACCCTCTCAAAACTACAATGAAATACTATGCAACCATTAAAAAGAGCAGACAAGCCGGGCGTGGTGGCGCACGCTTGTAATCCCAGCATTCGGGAGGCTGAGACCGGAGGATCCGGGTTCGCGGCCAGCCTCAGCTACCTAGTAAGGCACTCCTCAACTTAGTGAGACCCTGTTTCAAAATAAAGAATAAAAAAAAATAAATAAGGATAAGGCTGGGGGTATAGCTCGGAGGTAGAATGCTCCTGAGTTCACCCCAGTACCGCAAAATAATAATAATAATAATAATAATAATAATAATAAGAAGAAGAAGAAGAAGAAGAAGAGAATAAATAAATAGAACACACAGATTTGTACACTTTTTTTCTTGGGGGGAAGGTAACTGAGGACTGAACCTAGGCACGTTCTACCTCTGAGCTACACTCTAGGGCATTTGATTTTTTTTTAGTTTGAAACTGGCTCTCACTAAATTGCTGAGTCTCGCTATGTTGCTGAAGCTCACTGTGAACCTGTTATCTTCCTGTCTCAGCCTCCCAAGTACTGCAATTATAGGCATGTGCCACCACACTTGGCTGATCTGTATGCTTTAAAATGGAAAGTGCTCCAAGATTTAGTTAAAAGCAGCAAGATACAAAACAATATGCATGCATATATGTGGCTTGCTTCACGCACATTTCTCATAATAGTAACTACAGTTGACTTTTTTTTTTTTTTTTGCGGTACTGAGGATTGAACTCAGGGGCATTCTACCTCCGAGCTATATCCTCAGCCCTATTTTTCATTCTTTATTTTGAAACCGGGTCTCACTAAGTTGTGGAGTGCCTCACTAGGTAGCTGAGGCTGGCTGCAAACCCGGATCTCCAGTCTCAGCTTCCCAAATACTGGGATTACAAGCGTGTGCCACCATGCCCGGCTAGTTGACTTTTTTTTTTACAATGCTAGAGACTGAACCCAAGGCCCCACTCATACTAAGTAATCGCTCTACCACTAAGTCATATCCCCCAATTCCATAGCTGACTCTTTAACAATGCGGAGGTTAGGGGTACTGACCACTTGCACAATCAAAAGTCTACATATAACTTTGGACTCTCCTACAGCTTAGCTGCTAATAGCCTGCTGTTGGTAAGAAGCCCTACCAATAACATAAAGAGTTAACTAACACATTTTCCATGCTGTATGTATTACATACAATGAAAACCACACAAGAACCTCAAGAGATCACTTTTTATTGCCACATGCAATTTATTGGAGAGATGTGGAGATGATTAGATGATTAGCATCACAGGAGTGTTTTAAGCGGATACTACCAACACTTGAGCTCACCACAAGAGCAACAGGAGGTGGCTATGAAATTATTAGGGCAGTACAGAACTACTGCATTTATGGCCTAATACTGTATCTTTACATTTGTTTACATTTCTCACAACTGCAATGGCACCATGTATGGTCTGTATTTGTGTGCTTAAATTTTGATAAGTTTTAACTTTTTTTTAAAGATTTGTGTATATTTTCCCCGTATTTCTAAGCTACATGGTTGGAGAGGTTTTTTTAAACTGTTGCAAATATACCACCCCCTCTCCCAAAAAAGTAAAAATCCACAAGCGAGTGGACCCATGCAGTCCAAATTGGTGTGGTTCAAGCGTGGAGTGTATGTGCTGCTGCATCTACTCTGGAAGGAATCGTGTAATACTATTAATGGTAATCATTTTGGGGGAGAAGGACTATGGACTGGGGAGAGGGGAGGGAAAGGAAACAGACTTTATTTTAAACCTTCTGAATTTTTTTTTTTTTATCACATAGCTGTATTATTCTCACTGAACTTTTTTTTTTAAAGACATGTAGGTTTTTAACCTAAAAATATATAATTTTTTAAACTAAAGAATCTAGAGAAAAAAATGGGCTGCAAATGAATAATTATTACATAAAGCAGGCAACTATAGAGGCAGAAACAAAGAACTATGAAGAACAATGACAGGACTGATTACTTTTGACCAAAAAGATTTTCTTAAAAAATCAAAATAGAACAAAGAAAACTTCATGGTGGAAGATATTTTTAAACAGGGCCTTGCATTTCAAAAGAAACAGAAAGAACACTCCAGACAGAAGGAATGGCAGGAGCCGCGTGCAAGCGGCTGGAGTCAGGTGTAGCGAGCTGAGTAGAGGCCCTTGAACATTTGGTTAGAGAACGCAAATGGAATCTCGCGGGCAGCCATTGAGAACACGAGTCCACAGAATTCAACATCTGGAGACTGAAGTCGACCTCACCGAGGGGCAAGTCAGTTCAGTCAGGACATGCGGAGTTGAGGTTGCCCACTGGAGAGTAGGCAATATGGGGCAGGAGAGAAATGGATACCGACTGGGGAGCAACCAAAACGTGTACTGACTGAGGATGGTGGTGGTAACATGAGGTAACCCAGAGAAAACTTGGAAAAGAGAGGTGAGAACAGGAAAAGGTGCTTGTTCCTTGTAAGTACCACTGTAATAGTATCTGATGAAAATGGAACATTCACACCCAGCTCTCTCCTGAATCAGCATTTCCACTGATTAGTATCCGAAGTCAAATTCTGCATCATGCATTCTGTTAAGTGTGAAGAAACTGGAAAACAAAAAACAAGCAATGTTCTCTCACACCGTTGACCCATGCTGCAGTGAAACCAGATGAGAAGGGACTCTCAAATGTCACCTGGGAAAAACACCCACATGGGCCTCGAAATCCCCTCTACGAAGTCTTGGGTAAAGCCTAGGAGCCATTTCCCATAACAACCCGAACTAAAGTGAAAGGGTAAAGACTAAGCAGGTGGAGGCGTGCTGCTCCTGTCGGACTGTCCTGCTGCGGGCTGCAGTGTTCCCCACTCTTGCAGGAGTTCTCTGAGGCCAGAGTCTGCACATCCAGAGCCCTGCAGTGCGTGGCACAGAGAGTCTCGCAGCACGCGCCAGCTGACACAGCTAAACCAAGCTGGCTCCTCGAGACCCTCGGACTGCGCACCACAGCTGCACCCTCCGCTCTCAACCTTTCCTGCTGAAGACTCCAGAGGTGCAGGACAGTCTCTGACACGAGGCACATCTAGCAAGGTGGCTTATTCCCACCTAACCTAGAAATACTCTAATTTGTTTCACAAGATGCCACACTTCCTTTAAAAATACTCAGTTACACTTCCAAGAAAGGAAAGTAAGGTTACAAATTTGGAAGTTGTTTAAGGCACCAGGAGGTACCCATTATTCTCAGTCAAGATGCTCATGATTCCAAACCCAGACGCACCTGCTGGCTTCAGTCACTCGCTGACACCTGAGACACAGTTCAAGCTAGGCTTTCTCCATCAGACACTGAAGATCCCAATTTTCACTCTCATACAAAAAGTCATTAAAAAGACCACAGATTGAAGCACTGGAGACGAAAGGCATGGTAACAGCAGTAACAACTATACAAAAATAACTTTTCTAGATATTTCTGCCCGGGTCTAGATCAAAACTAAAATTGAGCTGTCATGAGCTACGATCTAATCCTTTGGAAAGCAGCAACAGCAGAATAGCACCAGGACTGCATGAAACATTCTGGTGCTGCTGAAACTAAATGCAAGAAAAAAAATAATATAAAGAAAATGGCATTCTGTGATGGATATTCATGAAGCACCATCCTAATTTAAAGGAAAACAAGTTTAGAGTTCTTACTGCATTAATTCATGTGAGCCTGAAAGAACATTTTTATCCAAACTGTTACATTTCCTACCAAGGCGTTAACATTCTCCAGGTCTGCTCAGATACACTAATTCTGAGAGGGTGCGATTCCTCTTAAGCAACGCAAAACATCAATGCTGCTTCCGAGCTTTTCAAGCAGGACGAATGGCCTCTTTACCTTTACCCACAGTGGTGAGGGCAGGCAGTTATTCTGCCCCTCCTGTGTACAGCATGCTAAGTAAGCCCTATACTTGCGCACTGAATCTTCCTGACAACACTGTGGGCACAAGCATTGACATCAGCCCCATCCTGCAGATGAGGAAACAAACTGACAGGCCAAGAGACTATCCCCAGGTCCCTGAGCTAACGACTGGCTGAGCTGGGATCTGAGCCTCCACTTGTCAGTCTCCAAACTCTTACCTCCTGTAAGAGTAAGACCTTAAGCCAGGCATACTGGAGACATGTAGGCTTTTTATTGGAGCTGGATTCTTACTGATCAACTTCAAGTGGAAAGAGAAATCTCATCAAGGATGTACTACATGGATAGTCAGGCTAGGTCTGAAATAGTGATAATTACCGAATCATAATATGCTTATAGCCATTTCTCTACAAAATGTCCATCCTTTTACTGTCAGTAAAAAAAAAAAAAAAATCTTTTTGGTGAGACAAGTTCTCACTATTGCCCAGACTAGTCTTGAACTCCTGGGCTCAAGTGATCCTCCCATCTCAGCCTCCTGAATAGCTAGAACTAAAAGTACGTGCCACATACCTACTAGAAGTTTAAAATTCGAATTATGAATCGAAAAGATTTGTTTTAGGTAAAAGAATAAGCTTTCTTAGGGCAAAGAACTCAACATAAAAACATTAAGAAGTAGCATCTGCTTACAGTCCAGGGGCACTGGACCTGGAAAATACATTCTGCTCTGCCTCCTATGACAAAAGGATTAGAAAAGCTCACCTGGAATTGCATTCTTCCATGAGGTTTTCATGCCATCAACATCAAACAGAAAACAACCATTAGAAACTTAATTTCGTTCAGTTGATGGCCTTCACTAAGCTAAATTCAGCAGTTTCTCAGCTACAAAACATTAAATGGACACAATTAAAAAGTTTGAAAAAATTAAGCAGAATTTCAAGTAAAGTAACAAAAATTAATGGGAACAAAACATAACTGATGATATTCTAGATTCACAATACTGACATTTTTGACAACTTCTTCAACTAGAAGGCAGACATAGGATACAGAAATGTGCAGAAATTCATGCCTCAGCAGACTCAGAGTCATTTCTCCACCTTGATAAATTTATACACAATAGTAATGATGGAAATGTGTTAAGAAGTTACTAGGTAATGCAAATTGTGCTAGTTCCTTTGTATACGATTTTCATTTAAAAACTCATAGCAGTCCTATGAAACAGACTTTATCATCATACATACTACAAATAAGAAATGAAGGCTCAGAGACACTGGATTAATTGCTCAACTTCACAAAGCTAGTAAGTAGCCTTGTTGGAATTCAAGCCAAGGTCTGATTCCAAAGCTGGATGATCTTTCCCCACATCCTCTGACTGAAGAACTATAAAGGCTTTTTTCTTTCCCATGATTAGGAATAAACATTTAAATATTTCAAAGATTCATTTTGTGCTTCCTATACTCCAAGAATAAAAACTGAAAATATCCACCTTGAATGGCAATGGATATTAGCTATACACAACAGAGAAAGATGATAATAGCAGCTTCTCCTTTTTTTTTTTGGTACTGGGGATTGAACTCAGGGGCATTCTACCTCCGAGCTATACCCCCAAACCCTATTTTTTATTCTTTATTTTGAAACCGAGTCTCACTAAGTTGCGGAGTGTCTCACTAGGTAGCTGAGGCTGGCCGCGAACCCGGATCCTCCGGTCTCAGCCTCCCGAATGCTGGGATTACAAACGTGCGCCACCACGCCCGGCTGCAGCTTCTCCTTTAAAAAAAAAAAAAGTAGCTAAAAAAAGTTGTTTACCAACAAAAATCAGGAAGTATCTGAGTACCTACTATAAAACTCCAGCTCCAGGGCCCTGAGAGAAATATTAAGACACAGTGCCCTTAAAAAACCTCCCACTCCAGTCTGGACAAAAACAGGTTCCATAACCAAGGAAGGA
This sequence comes from Graphiurus murinus, assembly GCA_004027655.1. Lineage (NCBI taxonomy): Eukaryota > Metazoa > Chordata > Mammalia > Rodentia > Gliridae > Graphiurus > Graphiurus murinus. Next base: position 13,112 of record PVLC010030573.1, on the reverse strand, counting down.
GTGCTGAATCTGAGTGCCACAAAGGCATGGGGGTAGGGCAGCAGGGAACACCCTCTGGAGGAAGTATATCTTCAGCAGGGGCTTGAAGGAAGTGAAATAGAGAATATGCACAGAGGAGGGGAGCAGGAGCAAAGGCCAAGAGACCGTTAGGGCTTCTGCAGGGGCCAGACTTGAAAATGAAGCAAGTAGGTGGGGCAGGACCAAACCAAGAAGACCCTGGAAAAGACAGGGCACACATGGCTGAACACAAAGCAGCAGGCAAGAGGATACCACCTAGCTTGGAACAGTGGTATGACTTCCATGGCCTCCTGGCTGATCTCTGGGCCTCCTGCACAAGAAACACTCTGTCTCCTGTTGCTCACCAATGCCTTTAGAACAGTTTCAACTCTGGCCTAGTCTTCAAGTTCTTTCGGGAACCAGCCCCAATCTTTCCTCCTACTCCTCTCCTATATGAGCCCTTCTCTGCCAGGAAACTGGTCTAGTCATGAACTCCACATGATCGTGGGGCCTGACTCCTCTTTTCCCCTCTGAAGCCTACACACCCTTTAACAGTCAGCTCAAATCCCACCCCCTCACCAATCTCTCCCTGACCAGGGTCTACAGTGACTTCTATCTCGCCTTCTTAATTCTATAGCACACAGCGTTGTCTAATCAAAATTACTTTTCACAGGTAATGTCTTGGCACCCAGTGTAAAGCTGCTTGGTGACAGAATGTGCCTTCAACTACTTTTCCCCCCACCACATGGAACAGCAACTTAACACAGCAAGCAAGCAAGCACTCAACTATTTTTTGACTTCCTATAGTAAGTTTGGCGTTAGCATAAAGGAAGGATGGGGGAGGGGGAACCTCTGGAGTCAGCGACCAGCTAAGAAGCTGTTGCAATAATCCAGATGTGAAGCAAAGCGGGCCTGGACTAGGGAACAAAGAAAAAAATGGGCAAATATAAACAACAAAATGTTTGCATGCAAAAGCTCCGTGGGACGTGATTAGCTAAAACTTGAGACAACAACGAGGGAAGAAGGTTGGTTGATCAAGGTGAGGTTTACAAAATGCTACGTGGAATCAATATAAACCTGTCAGAAACAGTGCATTAAGTGGCTAAAAAGTCCGCATCTGCAACTGTCCAGTATCTTGAACCTGGGGCAGCCCTTCCAATTGCAGACCTACACAGCATGGCAGAGCCGGATGGGTCTTTAGAGAACTAATCTAAACCCTCAATTTTCACATGGGTAAACTGAGTCTCGGCGTGGAAGGGGCTTGCTGAAAGCTTCAAGAGAGAGACTCTCTGACAAGTGCCGCCCTGAAGCACAGCCACTTGGCCTGGAAGGGCGCTGTTTACACCCCCAGGCTAGCCCCAGCCCGCCCTGGGTAATGGCAAGCCCAACGGAGCGCGAGAATGACCATGGAGACCTCCGGCCAAGCGCAAGGCGCCGCCGCCGCCGCCTGTTTACCTGGAGAAAAGCGGTGGCGTGAGGCAACGGCTTCTTGGCAGCCGCCCTCAGGGCCGACCCCGGCTCTCCCGGGCCCTCAACCAGCCAGACACCGGTGCAGCAGGGAGCGCCCGGGAGCGCGGGGCCCGGAAGCTGGGGACCCCGAGGCGCCCGGGGTGGAGGCTGCGGAGCCCAGGGCAGCTGCCTCGGCGCGACCCTCGGCTCCCGGACTCCGGGGCTGAGCTCGGGTGGCCCCTCGCGGGCGCGCGCCCGGCCCCAGCAGGTGCCGGGGCCTCCCGACCCCGCCCGGCCTCGGCGCCCGCCCGCGGGGCTGACCAGGCGCGGAGACGCCCGCCCGCCGCGCCCAGAGGGAGCCGGACAGCGGCCGGGGCGCTGCCCCCGGCCCCGCCAGCCGTGCCCGCGCCTCGCCCGCCGCCCGCCGCCCCCGGCCGGCGCGCCTCACCTGCCCAGCGCGCCGCGCTCACATCGCCCGCCGCGGCGCCCCCTCCGCCGCCGCCGGCGCCAGGCCCGTCCCCGCCGCTCCGGCTGCCGCCCCTGCCCGCGCCCCCCGCCCCCGGAAGCGCTTCCCGGCCCCGCCCCCTCGGCGCCCGCGCTTCCGGGCAGGCGCGGACCGGGCTGGCGGCGGCGGCCGGGGGCCGGAGTCTCGGCGGGCTCTCGTGCCCGGCCCTGGGTGTGGGCGGCGGGTGGCGGCCCTGGGCTGGGCCGCGGAGTCCCGACTCCCGGAGCGGCGGCGGCCCGCGCCTCCCGCCCGCCCTCTCCTCGGCGCCCCCTGCCGGCGGGAGGAGGCCTCCCAGCGGGGCGCGCGCGGGGCTCCGGGACCCTGGACCCGCCAGGGCTGGGGGCGGCGCTCACCCCAGCCCAGCTCGCCCCTCTTTCCTGCAGCCCGCCAGGTGTCTGCCCCGCGCCTGAGCCTGGCGTTGAGGGGCAGCTCGCGGCAGTAAGGTGCCTGGGGACCCGCCCTGCCGGGTCACCTATCACCTTGGGCAAGTTTTCTCTGCTTCTTTAACGAGGATAACAACTCCCATTTGGGGTTGTAAACTTCCAGCCACAAAACAGGCCTCAAAAAAATGTGCATTTTCCAGCCGGGCGTGTAATCTCAATACTTGAGGGTGGCTGAGACAGGAGGATCACAGGTTCCAAGCCAGCTTCAGCACTTTAGCAAGGACCTGCGTTAAAATTAAATAAATAAATAGGGCTGGGGGTGTAGCTCTGAAGTAGGATGCCTCTGGATTCAATCTCCAGTACCACCAAGAAAAAAAGTTATTTCCAGACCCTCGGAGACACCCCAGTCTTCACTTTCTAGGCTGGAGTGGGGCCCTTACCAGGTATTTTCTCAGCTTCACATGAATTTGAAATCCTTTGAAGAACTGTAATAAAGATTTATTTTCTTTTTTTCTGACTTTATAACAAAAATAAACTAGGAGTCCAAGATACTACTAGCCCCTCTTGAAGATGAAAATGTTAGACTTAGCCAGGTGTGCTGGCACATGCCTGTAATCCCAGTCCTTGGAAGGCTGAGACAGAAAGATCCCAAATCTGAGGCCAATCTAGGTAATTTAGGGAGACCTTGTCTCAATTTTTTTTTTAATTGTTGGGCACGGTGGCGCACCCTTGTAATCCCAGTACTTGGGAGGCTGAGACAGGAGGATCACAGTTTTAAGGCCAGCCTCAGCTACCTAGTGAGGCCCTCCGCAACTTAGTGAGACCCTGTTTCAAAATGGAATTAAAAAATAGCATTGGGGGTGTAGCTTGGAGGTAGAATGCCTCTGGGTTCAATCCCCAGTACTGAAAAAAATTAAATTTTTAAAAAGGGCTGGGGGTTAGCCGGGCGTGGTGGCGCACGCTTGTAATCCCAGCATTCGGGAGGCTGAGACCGGAGGATCCGGGTTCATGGCCAGCCTCAGCTACCTAGTGAGGCACTCCGAAACTTAGTGAGACTCGGTTTCAAAATAAAGAATAAAAAAAAATAGGGCTGGGGGTATAGCTCGGAGGTAGAATGCTCCTGAGTTCAATCCCCAGTACCGCAAAAAAAAAAAAAAAAAAAGGGCTTGGGGTGTAGCTCAGTGGTAGCACTCCCCTGGATCTAACCCCTGGAACTAAAAGAAAAAAAAAAAGGAGAAACATAAAATGTCCTGATGCTGCCTCATCCTATGCATGCAAGCGCTTTCTCCGGGATCTCCCCCAAAACAATTACTCTTCATGAAACACTGTGCTGGGCACCATGCACACTATAGATAGGACCTCCTTTAATACCCAACCTCAGGAGGTAGCAATCTATTATCCCCACTTTATCCCAGAGAGAACTGAGGCACAGAGAGATTAAGTGACTTTTCCAAAGTCACACAGCTAGTAAATGGTAGATGTGCATTTAGCTTCCTGGTCTCTGCAGCTCCAGACAGGGGGCTCTGCCTTCGTATGGCAACAGAACATTCCAAGCATAGGCTTTGAAGTGGCCAGCCTACTCCTGCAGGTCCCTGGGCAGACAGACAGTCTCCCTCACTAATTGCTATTCCTCTTGAGCTGTTTCCTTGAGATCTGCCCTAAGAGTGAGCTCAGTGGACCCTGGGCATGGGAATGCATCATCTTGTCGGGCCAGGTTCCCTGGGGACCTCTGGGCTGAGTCACACCCACGGCAGTGAGTGAATTTCGAGTTCCGCCAGACCAGCCTTGGGTCTCATGGTTTTAAATGAGTTTTGCTAGATGGGGTAGTAAGGACTGGGGTCCTCTTGGCTGGGATGCAGGATGTGCATTTGGTTACAATGAGGACTAAAATGTCCATAAGCATTTGACCTTTCTGCCAGGCACTTGGCTCTGCTCCACCGTGCAGGCCTCAGGGTTTGGCCACACTACTGTCTGTGTTGGGAGTCTTTACAGGACGCACATGGCTCATGAGTCTCCCTTAAACAAACAGAGTTGCACGAGTTATTAGGGGTCTCCTCGCTCTTGCTCCTCCTGCCCCAACCAGAAGGCAGTGGTGGTCCCTTCCACCTGCCTCCTACCTGAGTATTACTAGGCCAGCAGGGGGAGCCTGTCTCTCTAAATAGACCCAAGAAGTTGACTGACCTCTAGAATACCTCGGGGGGGCGGGGGGGTGTCCTTCCACTGGCCACCCTCTGCAGAGGAGAATGTGCATTCCCCCAGGGCTGGGAAGCGCCCTCTTCCTCAGAGACCCCTCTGGCACCCACTGATGGGGACCAGTAGGTGGTTCACCGTTTTGAACTTCTGTTCTTCCATTAAACAGTGATTAGACTGAGGGGCCCCCGTGTCACGCCAGCACAAGGAGTGGGAAGCAAGGAGGCGGATCCGGGTACAAATCGCTGCTCAGCCACACAGAACCCTCTGAGAGGGAGCCAGGCACCTCATCCTGCTGAGCACTGGCCTGCCTATCTGTGTGGTGAGGGCGATGGTACCTGCCTCCGTGGGTAGAATGGTGATAACGTAATGCTTCCAGCACGGATTGCTCGATAAATATGTTTGATCAGCAAGAAAGCACGGGAGTAAGGACAGACTCCGGAGCCTCACCTAGTTGAACACAGCTATTTCTCATTTCTTACCTCCCTCCTGTCACACTTGTCCCACTTCTTGGTGGATCCAGCTCCCAAGTGGGTCCCTCCTCTCCCTGACCAGAGCCTCACTGACACCCACTGAGCCCAAGCATCCTTCCCTGTTATCATTTTCTTCCTGGTCGGCTTTCTCCTGTTTTCCTGCTGTTCTGCCAACACTCTCCCTTGTAATTTATTCTCCTGGCACTCTCTACTTCTCCTGGGTGGTAATCACAGTGGTAATTGATTAATTACTTTTACAACTGCGTGTTTAGTGTCTGTATTCCCTGTCACCGGCCTGTAAACTCTATAAAGATGAGAACTTGTCTGATCGCCTTCCTGCTATTTCTCCAGTGTTTAGCACCTAATAAATATTTTGTTGAATTGGTAGATAATGAGAAGCTACCTGTTTTTGTTTCTGAGGGCATGGACTGTTTTATTGACCCTTTTTCTCTGTAGCCTGCAGAGGACCTGGTACTGAATGGGCAGCACTAACCATTTTCTGACTGAAACAATGATGAATGGATGAAGAGGTAGAAACCCCAGCTCTCCTCCGCGTTCACCTGCTTCCTGCCTTAACTGGGGTCTCCCATCAGTGGAAACGGTCTCTCTATCTTGCAGCTTCCCTGGACTCATAAATGAAAAGTGAGAAGAATAATGCCGTGTGCATTCATAGGAAATCTTCACTTGAAAAATAAGGCTTTCAGGAAGCTGGTGGCACACTCTTATAATCCCAGTACTTGGGAGGCTGACACAGAAGGATCATAGTGTTGAGGTTATCCTCAGGAACTGAGTGAGACCCTTGGCAATTTAGTGAGACTCTATTTCAAAAATAAAATAGTTGGGAGGCTGAGACGGGAGGATCTGGGTTCGAGGCCAGCCTCAGCTACTTAGTAAGGCCCTCCACAAATTAGTGAGACCCTGTTTCAAAATAAAGAATTAAAAATAGGGCTGGGGATGTAGCTCAGAGGTAGAATGCCCCTGGGTTCCATCCCCAGTACCGCAAAAATAAAATAGGGTTGAAGAAGTGACTCAGAAGTAAAACAACCCTGGGTTCAATCCCAAGAACAACCCCCCCAACACACACACACACACACACACACACAAACACACACAGAAATCCCAGTACTTGGAAGGCTAATACAGGAGGATTCTAGGTTCATGGCCAGGCTCAGTAACTTAGTGAGGCCTTCTGCAACCTAGGGAGACCCTGTTTCAAAATAAAAAGAAAGATAATAATGTTTTCAGGAAACCTACATGCACCTTTCTATCCAGTTTCTGCAGTTTCTACCTCCCTGATCAAAAGGGTGGTGCACTTCAGTGGGGGGGACACACAAATCTATACAAATCTCTACAGGGCCTACCCTGCATTTTCCTCAGACTCAACTATTATTATCATTATTTTTATTATTATTATGGCACTGGGGATTGAAACTAGGGACATTCTGCCTCTGAATTATACTGCCCAGCCTTGTTTATTTTTTGTTTTGAAACAGGGTCTTGCTAAGTTACAGCACATTGATCTCGAATCTGAGATCCTCTTGTCTCAGCTTCTGAAGTACTAGGATTACAGGTGTGCACCACTATGCCCAGGTAGACCCTATTATATTGAAGTTTCACACCCACACTCACAGGTACTGTGCTAGGTACTACAGTTGTAGTAGGCAGTGCTGCGTTTTACAACAATGGAGGCAGGCCAGCATGGTGGTGCACACCTGTAATCCCAGTACTTGGGAGGCTGAAACAGGAGAATCGAAGGTTTGAGGCCAGCCTCAGCAACGTAGTGAGACCTTGTTTCAAAACAAAAAATAAAAGGAGCTGGGGGGATAGCTCAGAGGTATAATACCCCTGGATTCAATCCCCAAAACCACAAAAATTAATAAAAAATAATAATAATAAATCAAAGCTGGGCGTAGTGGCGCTCGCTTGTAATCCCAGTACTTGGGAGGCTGAGACCAGAGGATCTGGGTTCGAGGCCAGCCTCAGCTACTTAATGAGGCCTTCTGCAACTTAGTGAGACCCTGTTTCAAAATAAAGACTAAAAAATAGGACTGGGGGTGTAGCTCAGAGGTAGAATGCCCCTGGGTTCAATCCCCAGTACCGAAAAATAATTAATTAATTAATTAATTAATTAATAATAAAAAAGGGCTGGGTGTGTAGCTCAGAAGTAAAACAACCCTAGGTTCAATCCCCAGTACACCCCCCAAAGAGGTGATTTGACTGTGCTCCGAGAAGTGGGCAGAGCCCCGCGGGGCACCCCTGGATTTCAGGGAAGCAAGCAGACTGCACATGAAGAAGCTTCGTGCCGCCACCTGTGTTTAATGTAAAGCCAACATCCTGTCCATCAAACTTCAGACCAGAAATGCTGCTTGCCGTCACTTAGAAGTCAGAGGACTTTGCGGCTGACTTTGATGACCAGGGCTTTAAAATAAAAAAGATACCCGGGAAGATGGAGCCTTTCTCCCCACCCCCAGTAAATTTCCCTAGAGCAAATAGTTCCATTGACCTGAGCCATGACTTCAGTGCTTTCTTCAGAGTTGAAAGCCGCTTAAAAAGAAAAGTCTCAGCATCCAATCGCTTGAAGGTCTCACTGAGGATTTCAAACTGAGGGTCTGGAGAGCTGGCCGCTCTTTAACTTTTCTCTCTTTTCCTTCCGCTAGTCCTTTCTTCCTTATAACAGCATCAGAATGAAGAGGAGCCCTTTGGGAATAGAGTCCCCAAAAAACTGTGGGTTCTTCCCAGGCATTGCAGAGGAAGGAAGAAAATTCATCTTTGCTTTATTTGTGGGTTTTTTGTTTTGTTTTGTCTCCACTGACATTTTTTTGTTTTGTTTTGTTTTGTTTTGGGTGGTACTGGGGACTGAACCTAGGGGTGCTCTATCTCTGAACTACATCCTTAGCCTTTTCTATATATATATATTTTTTTTTGAAGCAGGGTTCCACTTAGTTGCCAAGGGTCTCAGTAAGTTGCTGAGGCTGGCCTTGAACCTGCAGTCCTCCTGTCTCAGCCTTCCAAGTACTAGGATTACAGGCACGCACTACCATGATTGGCTTTATTTCTCTTTTAGTCAATTTCAATGAGGTTAAATGAGTCTTGACCAATGTCTACATTTGTCCATTGGCTCCACAACCTTTGCTTTTTAGACTCTTGCGTTTCTTCATGGCTAAGCCTGAACAGGGCGCACAGCAGCTAATATTGATCATGTTTCCTGGGGTCCCCACGTATCCTCGCCTTGCTGTTCGGGCTGCAGAAATAGCAACTCAGGGAGTCCCAGTAGGAGAGGTGAGGTCACCACGCTGCGAGCCCACTAGGTTGGCAGTGGAGCTGGGCCGTGCCTGGCAGGCCCCCGTTGTGAAAGCCACCATTGCATATTTATTCATTCAATAAATACTTACTGAATGCGTATCAAGTGCCAACATTGCTCTAGGTACTAGGGATTTAGAAGCAGACAGGGGAATAAATCCATGCTCTTAAAGAACATACATGCTACCACGCTTTCATGGGAAAGAGAGACATAAATGACCAGCACGTGTAGTATGTTAGAAGGCGAGAAGGGCCATGGGAACAATAAACAGGGAAAAACAAAAGGGAAAAGAAAATATGACCTCAATGGCAGTGTTTAATACTAGTTTAAATATTCCACTCTTTTTTTGGGGGGGGGGGTGAACCAGGGGCATTTTTCCTCTGAGCTATACCCCAAGCCCTTTTGATTCTTTTTTTTCGGTACTAGGGATTGAACTCAGGGGCATTCTACCTCCGAGCTATAACCCCAGCCCTATTTTTTATTATTTATTTTGAAACCGGGTCTCGCTAAGTTTCTGAGTGCCTCACTAGGTAGCTGAGGCTGGCCTCGAACCCGGATCCTCCGGTCTCAGCCTCCCAAATGCTGGGATTACAAGCGTACACCACCACGTCCGGCTCCTTTTGATTCTTTATTTTGAAACAGTCTCACTAAGTTACTGAAGGCTTTGCTAAGTTGCTGAGACTGGCCTCCAACCTGTGATCCTCCTGTCTCAGCCTCCCACGTACTGGGATTACAGGCGTGCGCCACCTCATCCAGCTTTACTTCTACTCCTCCCCTTCCTTGTCAAAGGAGAGGATGCTCACAGGTGCCCGGTGAGCAGGGCTCGTGGCACTACCTGCCTCCCCGACAATCTTCTTCCTCCCCGCTGACGTTGAGCTGGCAGTCCTGCACACCTGCCCTGCTCTGATCCCTCCTCTCCTGGGCTCCCTGAAGCTCTCCCCTCACCAGTTCCTGTGTCCCCTCGTTCCCTGCGCTTAGCTCCGTGGGTCTGTCCATCATCCCTGGCCCAGCACTTTGTTTTCCAATTCACTACTTCCACCATTATTGGGCACTTGACTAGGTAAACAGGGAAAAAACCATGAGACTCTGAGAAAGTTCATTAGGCTCTCTGAACCTGTTTTCTCATGGAGAACATGGGCGTGGTAATAACACCTGCCCCGGGTGGCCATCGTGGGGATCCCGTGACATGATCCAGGTGGAGGGGTTGCACATTCTCTCAGTTAGTGGCTCCCGAGTCAGCAGGAGCCGCTGGCTTGTGAGGGACCGCGGGGAGGCAGCAGTGGGGGGCAGCCCTGTGAGGGGGTGCTCCCTGCCTCATCCCCCCTCCCCTCCCCTGTCCCTGACAGGCTGTCATTCTCTGCCCACCTTTCATCATGGGCTTAGCTCGGTGGAATCTTCGCCTCTGGCCACTTAGTGAGAAAACTCTTCAACTCATCCCCCCACCCTGCACACCTTGTCGCCTGAAGAACAGTCTGAGTTCAAAGAGGAGGCAACCTGCTTGTCAATCAAGACTCAGAAGCCTAGGCCAGCGTGGCCCTCTCTTTACCTTTAATGCCGCAGTTAGAAAGACGCTGTTTTTGTTTTTGTCCTTTTTTGGAATAAGTAGCTGTTTGGAACTCCCAGCGACCTGGCCATCCGTGCCCAATGGAGCCGGTAGGTTCAGTTCATCCGGGGGAGGTGGCTCCTTTGTCCAGAGAATCTCAGTGGTTCTGTCTCCAGCGCTTCTCCTGGCTGGATCCAAAGTGCTTATTTATTTTCACAGCATGAAAATAAATGCTTAGCTGGCTACTTGTTTATTCATTTATGTATTTTGTTTTTTTGTGGTACTGGGATTGAACTCAGGGGCATTCTACCTCCAGGCTATATCCCCAGCCCTATTTTATATTCTTTGTTTTGAAATAGGGTCTCACTAAGTTGCAGAGGGCTTCTCTAAGTAGCTGAGGCTGGCCACGAACCCAGATCCTCTGGTCTCAGCCTCCCAAGTACTGGGATTACAAGCATGTGCCACCATGCCCGGCTCATGTATGTATTTGATACTGGGGATTAAACCCCAGGGGCATTCTGCCTCCAAGCTATACCCCCAGCCCTATTTATTTTTTATTTTGAAACAGGGTCTCACTAAGTTGCTGAGAGCCTCCCTGAGTTCTTAAGGCTGGCCTCAAACCTGAGATCCTCCTATCTCCATCTCCCAAGTACTAGGATTACAGGTGCACACCTCCGCACCTGGCTTAGCTGACAATTTATACCAAAAGACTTTCCCCAATACCTGCCCCCAGTAACCACGAGACATTCAGAGAAGTGGGTAACCTCTGCCCATTCTCTTCAGCAAGACTTTCAGACCTGAAGTCTCCTGAGAGGCGGCTCAACTTCTGATCAAACAGTGAGTTAAGGACACAGTTTAGTAGTCAGAACTCGCTGAACAAAGTGAAGATGGTTAACCTTTCTGAACGTCTGTTTGCTCATGTGTAAGACAGAGGTGATAATTGTTTTGATCTCAAAAGGTTTTAGGAAAAGTAAGATGAGATAGTAGTGGTTGTAAGGTGCTTTCCAGAGTTCTTGGTGTATGATCAACACTCAGTGAACAGTACTGTGTCCACACCGGGGTTTGCTAGGGTGAGCTACTCCATTATGTCCAACTTACCAGGGGACTGTCACTTCACCCGGACATCTGCCCACTCCTCTCTCAGGCATAAGCAGCTGAGCAATGGGACCTTGTCTCGCTCTCCACTGTTCTTAGAAGATACCACCACTTCCTGTTGTCGGGGCTTCCTGTGACTTGAGAACAGGGGCTGTGTCTTGTCTTGTTTCCTATTGTGGTCCCTGTGCCCAGCACCACGCTGGGCATGAGTGCTAATAAATGTTTTTTTGTTTTTTTCTTTTTTTGAGGTACTGGGGATGGAACTCAGGGGCATTCTACCTCTGAGCTATACCCCCAGCCCTATTTTTTATTCTTTATTTTGAAACAGGGTCTCACTAAGCTGCGGAGTACCTCACTAGGTAGCTGAGGCTGGCCGTGAACCCGGATCCTCCAGTCTCAGGCTCCGGAATGCTGGGATTACAAGCGTGCGCCACCACACCCGGCTCAATAAATGTTTTGAAACCAAGAACAAGCCCGGCAGGGTGGTGCACACCTGTAACCCCAGTGCTTGGGAGGCTGAGACAGGAGGATCGAAGGTTCAAGGCTAGCCTCAGCAACTTAGCAAGACCCTGTTTCACAATTAAAAAAAAAAAAAATTAAAAGGACTGGGGGTGTGGAGGTAGAATAGCCTGGGTTCAATATCCAGTACCAAAATAAAATAAATAAATAAATAAAACAAGTAACAATGGGAGGACAAAAAGAGGTCAGGTCCCCACTAGGATAAGATGACTCAGAAGTGGAAGATACCAGCCGGGTATGGTTGTGCACACTTGTAATCCCAGTACTTGAGAGGCTGAGACAGGAGGATCACAGGTTCGCAGTCAGCCGCAGCAACTTAGGGAAACCCTATTTCTAAATAAAATAGGGCCGAGGGTGTAGCTCGGAGGTAGAATGGCCCTGGGTTCCAGCCCCAGTACTACAAAACAAAACAAAACAAAACAAAACTGGAGGACACCGATTCAGAAAGCCCTTTGGAGTGGGCAGCATGCCAACCACCCTGTACAGGGAAGCAGACCTTCCCCACGGAGCCCGCCCTCCTTGGCCTTCACTCCAACACCCTCTCAAAACCGCAGCTCAACCTGCCTTTCCCTAGAGCTGAGAAGCCAGCAGAGCCCCCTTCTACGAGGGGATCCACAGCAGAGCCCCAGGGGTCAAGGGCTGTGTAACTGACCTCGCTCTCTCTCCCCCTGGCAGAGTCCACAGTCACCTGCCATGACCGCCCTTCCATCAACAATCTTGTACCAACAGTGCGTTCCAGGAACACACCCACTGGAAGGCCACTCCTTTCCATAAAAGACGTGGTGCACGCCTTCATGTTTGGGTGATAGTTCAGCCTCTTGGTCCCTCCATCAGTTAAACCTCCCCAGAAGAAAGATGAAAGATCTTTCTCTCTGTCTCTGTCTCTGTCTCTGTCTCTCTTTTTCAGTACTGGGGATTGAACCCAGGGACATTCTACCTCTGAGTTACACCCCCAGCCTGATTTTTTTATTCTTTATTTTGAAACAGGGCCTCACTAAGTAGTTGAGGCTGGCTGTGAACCTGCAATCCTCCCGTCTCAGTCTCCCAAGTACTGGGATTACAAGCGTGTACCACCATGCCTGGCTGGCATTCCTGAATCCTAAACCACATTCCAAAGGGCCTGGCCTTGCCCCTTTCTATCAGGAGACTCAGGAACTCAGAAGAAAGATTTGGAGGCCAAAGGGTGAACATGGTTCCTTTTCTTCTCTTCTATTTTGTGGTTCTGGGGATTCAACCAGGGGCATTCTACCTCTGAGCTACACCATCAGCCCTATTTTATTTCATTTTTGCGGTTGAACCCAAGGGCATTTACCTTCAAGCTACACCCCCACCTGATTTTATGTGGTTTTTTTTGTTTGTTTTTTTGTTTTTGTGGTTCTAGGGATTGAACTCAAGGGTGTTCTACTTCTGAGCTACATCCCCAGCCCTATTTTTTTTTTTTTGTGGTACTGGGGATTGAACTCAGGGGCATTCTACCTCCGAGCTATACCCCCAGCCCTATTTTTTATTCTTTATTTTGAAACCGAGTCTCACTAAGTTGCGGAATGCCTCACTAGGTAGCTGAGGCTGGCCATGAACCCGGATCCTCCGGTTTCAGCCTCCCGAATGCTGGGATTACAAGCGTGAGCCACCACGCCCGGCTCCCAGCCCTATTTTT
>PVLC010030572.1:0-19229 GCA_004027655.1 Graphiurus murinus | reverse complement strand
CTGCACTGATATCACCATTTTTAAGTTCCTCACAAATGACATGCTTAAGGAAGAAAAACTATTATCTAGGAAGAATTAGCACTTTTCAGAATAAATTTATTTTTCTTATAAAATTTTCAGCATTTCCTATAAAATAGGTGCCATCTAGTGGCCAGAAAAGCAACTACTAGCATCACTAGATAAACAGGCATCAGTAACCGGCCACTTAACCAGCATTTTTTTTTTCTATAGAACTGGGGATCGAATTCAGGGGCATTCTACCTCTAAGATATACCTCTAAGCACTATTTTACTTTTAAACAGGGTCTTGATATATTGCTGAGGTTGACCTCAAACTTATAATCCTTCTATTTCAGTCTCCCAAGTACTGGAATTAACCAATGCTTTTTAACCAGGGATGGGTCTCAGTGCTTCTTTATCCCTGTAAAATATACTGATCCCTCTATAAACACATTGAACATCCCAGGCCAGTAGGCTAAGTGCTTCTTCTCCCACCAGATAGGATATATGCTTACCAAGAGTTGACTTGCTCCCAAACCTGTTTATGCAATTACAGCTGTCATCATAGTCATAAAATTTGATCAAGTATTATATGAACAAAGCACAAAAAATGGGAAGGGTATCTTTAAAAACCAAGATGAAAGCTTTGGAAAGATTCATAAAGGAAAGCCACATAAAAATGTCAAATCTGAGCCAGAAGACATCTTTAAAGTACTGTATAAAAATTCAAAAAGATTATACACTTGGTTATTTCTTTGTTCAAAGAACATGATGTTTTCATGTATATTTGTATCATTTTGAATCTCATTATAACATATAATTACACTGCACCAATAAAAACATAAAGAGATGCAAATTAAAAAAATGATGAATTGTAAGTACAGTCTGTGTAAGAAAGACAATGATCCCTATGTAAGGAAAAGACCTTGGCAGTGCATTAAAAGATTGGTCAATCAATGTCCATTCATGTATTGTATGTTAAAATTAAGTTTGTATAATATGTAACTTTATGGATTCCCCACTTTAACCCAGTTTCTTTCCTATTAGCAACCCCAGTTCTGATCACAACAGATAAGAATGTTTCTTTCCCCATCGTCCAGGTGACTGACTGTAAAAATGGATGAACTCCCATGCCAGTGCTTTTCTATTTGAACAGCATAAACCCCATGCAGTGGTCCATGCCTATGATCCAAGCCACTCAAGAGGCGGAGGCAGAAGGATCCCAAGTTCAAGCTAGCCTGGGCAATTTATAGACAACCTTTCTTAAGTTAAAAAATAAAATAGGGTTGAATATATAGTACTGTGGTAGAATACCACTAGGTTCAATCCTCTGTACCACAAACAAACCAATTAATTAATTTAAGTAAAAGTAAACAGCAAGAAGTGACTGAAATTTCATAACAGTTAAATATTGGCACCTTTTATCATCAAAAGAAATGATGGAATCAAGACTATTATAATTATTACCTTAATGTAAATAACCGCATCTGTCCCGTAGCCCTCGAGGGAATATAGCTTTAGGTCTCCTTGAAAGTACTGTGCATAAAGACGTGAAATAGGCAATCCATAACCAAAACCAGCCTGTTTGATGAGAAAAACAAAGTTCTATTCAGAGAGCTGCACACTGAAATACTTTTCTAATTAAGATAAATGCCACTGGGCACCCCAGAGCTGTGAGAGCCTGCGGCTGAGAGATCTGTTAATATGCAAGTATTATAATGATTAAGCTGCAGCTTAGCTGAGCGCCACATTAGCTGGTCCCCTCTGGTTATTAAAACTCTTAACTCTTTCTAAAAAAAAATGATGTATAGTGGTGGCATATCATTTCTTTGCTGGCCTGCTCTAGGGTACCCCCAAACTGCTTTTGGCAATATTTTGTAAAACATGTTATCTCTTTCAGCAGCAAGAGCGGGGGAAAAAAGCCTTGTAGTCTCGCTAGATAGATCTCATGATTTCACACCATGATTTCCAGCCTGGGTTCTGCACCTGGAAACCATCTGTAATAGGTTTGCTTTCTTAATTCTCACTGACAGGTCTTTTTCCTGCTTAAAAATCTTCAAAGCATACCACCACTCCTACATCCCCACTTACTGCCTTAGAGATAAAAAGCCCACCTTCTAACAAGAGCTTTGGAGACTTGATAAGATCAGGTCTCTGATTCCCATATTTCCCCTCCAGCGGAACCACAACTCCTACTGTAGGTCACTTCTGAAATCTGGTTCTCAGTATCTGGAATGGCCTCCTTCTTTCCCTAGATAAATCCTATTAACTCTTTAATACAAAGCAAAACACTTGGATAAAGGCGAAAATGGTTTATATTATCAAGTTATATGTTCATTCCGTACAGCATGTTAGTTGAAGAGTTTAAGTAGATTCCGGAATCACAGTGCTGTTGACAAACCTAGGCTCTGGCTTTCCCTTCCCCCAATCATTCCTTGCCTTTTCTAGCCAGAGTTTCTGTTTGCCCTCTAAATCAACTATACAGTGTGCACACTTCTCCCCATCCTGGGAGGCTGACCTGAATGCATTATGTCAATGGATTCCCATGAACTTTGCTTCCAGAGGATCCTGCCCCTGGGGAACTCACAGGAGGTCAGAGGGAGACAGGCGGGGTATTCATCCCTGGGCTCCTTCCCTGTGAGGAAGTGTGGGCAAGGAGCCCTGGAGAGTAAACAGTGCTCTGCAACTTTCCCTTCTTTGGGGTTCAGCTAACTGCATCTTCCCATCCCTTTGATCCAGGGTGGTGACAGCTGTGTAATAAACAAGGCCTATTTACAAAGAAGCTAATCATATAAGTGTGGGTTGGGATAGTATAGGAATCCTGTCTCTTTGTACATAAGCTTTCCTTGAATTATCATAATTTGAGTGAGCCACATGTCTTTGCTCTTGGGATCCTAACTGACATATTAATTGTTTCCAGAAGTGGCTCCCAAAACTGCATGAGCAGTGGTTCAAGTTCCCAGGGTAACTGACCTACTTCACTGCTTCTCCCTTGACCACACCTAAGGACTCGTGGGGCTTCACCGATGAACAGTAAAAAGAAGGAAAACAGAATGCCTGGGCCACATGACAGATCTACCCAGAATGTCTGCACCAGC
This sequence comes from Graphiurus murinus, assembly GCA_004027655.1. Lineage (NCBI taxonomy): Eukaryota > Metazoa > Chordata > Mammalia > Rodentia > Gliridae > Graphiurus > Graphiurus murinus. The sequence goes on along the minus strand of PVLC010030572.1, from coordinate 16,132 downwards.
CCAAAGTGGAAAGTAAATCTAAACAGCAAGGGGAATGGCAAACAGGTGACCAGTCAAGGACTCAGAACAAAACTGGTAGCTGATGAGCAGGCCCAGGAGAGAGGTCTGTGCGCGCTTCTCGTACAGTGTGAGAATATTCTGTCCATGCGAATCGCCCCAGGAGGAATTCACCATAATCAGGTGGACAGAACGGCCTCTCCTGTATTTATCAGGCAGCCTTTCTCCAGCTCTCCCAGTTCTCACTGACTGAGTCCACTTACAAAGTGGTCATGGCAGCAGGAGGGAGACTCCCAAAAAGCCTAATAATTTTCTTATTCTGTTCAAGCTGCACAGACATATGGGGCAGCCTGTTCCATGTCAGGTTTCCTACTTTCCTAGGAATTCACATAAGCCTTGCATCCTAAAACAGCAAACACTTATATCGTATTTATTATGTGCCAGGTGACTCCATTTTTAAAGTTGGGAAACAAGGTATTGAGAATTCAATAACTGGTTCTCAAGGCTGCACTGTTGGAATGCTGTAGAGTCAGGAATGGAACCAGACAATTTAGATCCATAGTCTGAACTAGTTCACTATGCCACTCTCCATAGAAATTCAACAATACTTGTTTACTGCCAAAGCAGCATCTCCCTTCTCTCTCCCTATTTCTTAGAGTAAAGTTAGAATTCTATGAAGAGGCCTATATTTAGTGCTTGGTATTTGGCCCTTGGCATATGGATACCTACTCCTGAGAGCCACATGTCTATAATGGAGAAGTATATTCCTGAAACAATCATTTTAAAGGATAAGATATGGCTGAGCGTGGTGGCGCATGCTTGTAATCCCAGCATTTGGGAGGCTAAGACGGGAGGATCCAGGTTCAAGACCAGCCTCAGCTACCTAGTGAGGCACTCCGCAACTTAGTGAGACCCTGTTTCAAAATAAAGAATAAAAAAATAGGGCTGGGGGTGTAACTCAGAGGTAGAATGCCCCTGAGTTCAATCTCCAGTACTGCAAAAAAAAAAAAAAAAAAAAAAAAAAAAAAAAAAAAAAAAAAAAAAAAAAAAAAAAAAAAAAAAGATAAGATATGAACTATATTACTATATTACAGCTATAGCCACAGAATGTGTGCTGTGTAAGAGGTAAAACTATTAGAATACAATCCTTCTGGTAACTTTCTAGGAAAGGGTCTAAAATAGATCCTCTTTATAGTATATTTCATCATGTTACAGCCTAATGCCAGTGTATATGCAAGAAAAGTTTCAAAGCTTGGGAGAACAGAGCTCTTCCAGAATTACAGGACAAGTATTTGACAAAGTACTGTTCTGGGGAGGTGGGAAGGAATATGTATAAGGATGGAGTCAATTAAAAAATGATCTTGCTGGGCGTGGTGGCACACGCTTGTAATCCCAGCATTTGGGAGGCTGAGACCGGAGGATCCGGGTTTGAGACCAGCCTCAGCTACCTAGTGAGGCACTCCGCAAATTAATGAGACCCGGTTTCAAAATAAAGAATACAAAATAGGGCTGGGGGTATAGCTCAGAGGTAGAATGCCCCTGAATTCAATCCCCAGTACTGCAAAAAAAAAAAAAAAAAAAAAAAAAAGATCTTATTAAACCTGAAAATAGGTGACACTAAGAACAATAAAAACACGAACAAAACAATTACAATTTGAGGCTACTTCACACTGGTGATTAAACAGATTGGAGGAATTCCAGTCTTATTTCTGAATCTAAAATATAAGATACTTCTAATTACAAATACTTGAGGAAAAAGATCAACATTAAAGACTAAATCAAGCCGGGCGTGGTGGCGCACGCTTGTAATCCCAGCATTCAGGAGGCTGAAACCGGAGAATCCGGGTTCGCGGCCAGTCTCAGCTACCTAGTGAGACACTCTGCAACTTAGTGAGACCCAGTTTCAAAATAAAGAATAAAAAAAATAGGGCTGGGGGTGTAGCTCGGAGGTAGAATGCTCCTGAGTTCAATCCCCAGTACCGCAAAAAAAAAAAAAAAAAAAAACGACTAAATCAATGTTGACCAAATACTAGGAAAGCCAGTAATTTATTCTTCACATTAGAAATAGTATATCAAAATATGGTTCTTCAGAGAATCTGCTATTATATCACCATTGAGGTTAGTAGCAAGAACTTCAAAACAATAATCTGCCCTATACCCATTTAAATTTTAAAAAATGTATTCCAAAGACTTTAAATGTAGAGAAAAGTGCTTGTTTCTAAGCATTTCTCTTCTTCCTTGTGGGGCACCCCACACAAATGGTTCATCTGGCAGCCAGAAACTGCCGAAGGCAATTCACAAATTCACACTTCATGATTTCTGGATCACATACCAGAGGAGCTGCTCGGGAAGTCTCTACTCGAGGCCGGGGTGCAGTTGAATACATGTAGTTGAAGAGCCGGTCAATTTTCCTCAAAGGGACACCACCTCCTCGGTCACTCATCTAAAATAAGAATGGACCATACTCTGTGACAAAGTCCCATAAACAGCAAAATACCAACACGTACTTAGTGTCCCAGTGTAACTGCTAGAGGGAGACCTGCTTTTGAAAATGAATACCACACAGTTCAAGTTCCAAACACAAACATTTCCCTCACTGGTGTAGCTAACACAACTCCTCTAGTATGGGAAATTCTGAAAATTCACTGCTGTGACTGTGTTTATTTCCTGAAGTCCCACTAACAGTGCATTACAGCACAGAACCAGGCATACATTAAACCTATCTTTGATGTAACAATCAATTTGTTATTCTTTTCTGATGGGCAGTGGGTAACTAGAATCAAATTGAAAATACAATTAATGCTTTGATCCAACAATGCCATTTATAGAAATTTATCCTAAAAAAATAAATAGAAAAGGATGCAAAGTATGTCTGAGAAATCCATCATAGTAAGTAGAGTGGCTAAAACTGGATCATCTCAATAGGGGATTAGTTAAGTAAAGTACATTCTAAAACAGACTACTTAACTATTTAAATATTATATACAAGTATATGAATTTTACATGAGCTATATCTACAAAATACTGTAAGGCAGCAATAGGCAAGTTAGGAGAAGTATTTATAATTCTAATTTTGTAAAAATTGTATCATAAAAACGGTCTGGAATGATATATAATATTGCCTTTGGAGTAGGTGATTTACTTCTTTTGGGTTTTCCATTTCTGAATTTTTTTTATGATGACTTTTATTATTTTAAAGGCAGTATAATTTCATTTATTTATTTTTTTTTTTTTTAAGGAGGAAAAAGCAGAATCATTTCACTATGGTCACATCGAAAAGCAATTTTGTAAAGTAGAACCGAGGACAACTTTCTGGTGAGTTGTATCGTACACAAGTGCTTGCATTATTCTTATGTCATTTTTCAATTCAAATAACCATGTGGTAGGTTGATTTTAGTAACTTATTTATACATTATTTTTATTGTTTACCTTTATGGTTAATATTGATTTTCCTAGCTATTACATAGCCTATAATCTACTGTAGCCATTTTTGTCACAAAATCTGAATTGATCCTATCAACTATAACATTAGTGTAGTTGCATATCAAAAACAACTATGCCTTTAAAATATATATACACACACACACACACATATATAATGAATAATATATTTTAAAAGTCTAGCTGTATGGTTTACAATTGAATTTTTATACATTATTTAAAAATCTTAGCCAGACCCAGTAGCACACTTATAATCCCAGCTACCTGGGATGCTGAGGTAGCAGGATCACAAATTTGAATTCATCTTAGGCAACTTAGCAAGATCCTATCTCAAAATAAAAAACAGAAAAGGCTGGGAATATGGTTCAGTGGTATAGTGCCCCTGGGTTCAGTCCTCAGACCCAAAACAAACAAAAAACAACATAGTAGTAGAAAAGAAATTTTGTAGCTACTTAAACTTAATTTTGCAGTGCTGGAGATGCACATGCTAGACAACACTCTACAACTGAGTGACATCCCCAGTCTTGTTTTAATTTTTAAAATTAAAAAATCTGCCTTGAAATATCATTTGGAGATTTGCCTCTAATATATCTAAAACTAATTGTATAAATGTAAATAAAGACTTTATTAAGAACTTGTATGTAGCATTATGCTTGAAATTATTCTTGGCTATGAATTCAAAAACTTGTAAAGCAATTTATTTTAGTAAAGAGGAACTTAATATTTTCACAAGTCCATCAGTTTGTTAATTATTCATCTTTTAATCTAATGCTCTGCAGCACATTTGCTGGCCACACAAATAAGAAGTGTGGGTGCTCCATAAACAATATATTAGAATAGATATTAAGACCAAAAAGGTAGACCTGCATAAATATTTCTGGCTTTCCTTAATTAACCTTTGGCCAGAGAGACTATAACAACGTGGCAGATACAAAACTAGAAGTGACTCCAGCCTGAGACGGCTTGAGAATGGCACAAGAGCTGAGCATGAAGGATGAGGAGGCTGTGACAAGTGTGGCACCTTACTGGGGGTAAAGGGAGAAAAAGACATGGGAACACAGTTAAAAATTGGTGAAGGGAGCCAGTTGTGAAGATGCACACCTATAGTCCCAGTACTTAGAGGAGGAGAGGAGACAGGACATCACAGATTCAAAGCCTGCCTCAGCAACTTAATAAGACCCTGTTTCAGAATAAAAAGTAAAATAGGACTGGGGGAATAGCTCAGAGGTAGAACGCCCCTGGGTTCAACCTCCAGTACAAAAAATAAATAAATAAAGAGAACCTCCTTTGCTTTCAGATGACGATACATTAAACTGGAACCAGTGGGTTTTAAAGTGGTCAAGAGTTACTAAGAGAGCTGCAACAGGTGATCAGAGGATCTGACCTCTTCAAGAAAGGGAAAGAGGGACTAATGGGAGAGACAGTCATTTGGTGCATACACCTTCAGCAAGAAGAATGGCACTTGAATGACAAAAATACTCAGAGAGGGGGTGAAAACGAAATAGGAATCTCTAATTATGATAATTTGGAGAGAAAAAAATCTAGAATGAACATAAGCCTGTGCTAAGGAAGAAGTTACAAAAGAGATAAGTAATGTCAACAGGAGCAGAGGGGAAAAGAGTTTTCCAATTATTTTAAAAGTTTTCCCTTCAGTGAACAAAATCACCACTTCTCAATGTCATGTAACCAAGAGCTGCCACCTTTAACTTCCTGCTCCCCATAACACTGGGCTCCCTGGGCTAATTCATGTCAATTTCCGACCCAGAGGAAAGGAACCGCGGTGACTTGATGATAGCCCTGAGCCAGAACATCTCCCAGCCCTGCACGCACCCGGAACCCCTGCAGTCTTAGTCAGCAGCCTTTTTACTGTCAAGGTTGTAAAATCACCAACAGTGAATGAATCGAGACATATTTTAATGGAAAAGATATGTGGCTGTAACACTTATATGCGTGCTATATGTAGACCACACACAAAATCTGAAAGAGCAGCTAGAGTTATAAGACCCAACCCTAATACAATGGTTTTAATATATTCACATGATATACAACCATTATGACAGTCAATATTAGATTATTTTCATTACCTCAAAAAGAAATCCTAAATCCTTTAGCTATCACAGTCCTAATCTATGTTCTGTCCCTGTGTATTTGCCTATCCTGAGCATTTCACATGAATGATCATATGTGGTCTTTTGCAACTGGCTTCTTTCACTTAGTATGTTTTCAAGATTGTGCATCTATCTTGTAGCATAGATCAATACTTCATTTCTTTTACAGCCAAATGGCATGCCATTGCATGGATATGCCACATTTTGTTTTCCTATCCATTAGTTGATGGGCATCTGAGTTGTTTGTTTCCACCTTTCGACTCTTGTGAATAGTACTACTATGAACATTCAAGTATAAGTTTTTGCTTGGATACCTGTTTTCAATGGAGTATGTATGTAGGAGTAGAATTGCTGGGTCATCATGAACATTTCTTTACATAAAATGGACATGGAATCCCTAAGCAAAACCAGTCCATCAGCACAGAAGAAATCCCTGCTGAAAACCCAAGGGCTCAGTGAACCTGGGTCCTGTGCTGATGGTTGATCTCAAGCAGTGGGAAGCAGCTACAGACTAGCATGTTAAACCACAACAAACACAAGCAGGAAAAGGTGGGGGAAAGAACACACTGCCACTCAACGTAAGTGCCAAAGCAGAAGACATATGGGATTTGCTCTGAACCAGGGAAACCTTACTGAACAAGTAGCTGGCATCAATGGGAGGGAGGGAGGGAGGGAAGGAAGGAAGGGCGGACGTATGAGTTTTTAAAAAGTGACATGTATTCACATTATATTTACAGCAAATTAACAGTATTACTATGACTTTATTTGTGCCTTCCCTTTTTTTTTTTTCTTGCATGGAACCCAGAAGCATTCTATCTCCAAGCTACACCCCCCAGCCCAATTTTATATCTTATTTGGAAACAGGGTCTCACTAGGTTGCTGAGAGCCTCACTAAGTTGCTGAGGCTGGCTTTGAGCCTGTGATCTTCCTGTCTCAGCCTCCCACATACTGGGATTACAAGCATGTGCCACCACAGCAGGCTGTACCTTACCTTTTTAAATGAAGAGTCAGGAGTGATAACAAACAAACAAAAAAAAAACAAATTTAGAGGAAATGGACAGTATAGAGAGCAGAGGCAAATTAATTTTTAAAAAACTGTAGTTAATATCCTGAGTGATAAAAGGAGTAAACTATAACAGAATACTATGAAAAAGAATAGTAAAAAGTAAGAGTTCTTAGAAATAATGGAAATAAAAATTCAATAAAAGGGCTGGGCGTGGTGGTGCACACTTGTACTCCCAGTACTTGGGAGGCTGAAATAGGAGGATCTGGGTTTGTGGACAGCCTCAGCTACTTAGTGAGGCCTTCCAAAACTTAGTAAGACCCTGTTTCAAAATAAAGAATAAAAAATAGGACTGGGGGTGTAGCTTAGAGGTAGAATTCCCCTGGGTTCAATCCTCATACTGGAAAAAAAAAATTCAATAGAAGGGATGGGAATTTAAAGTCACAGAAATCTCAGAGAATTGAATGAAAAGTTAAAGAGATTAAAAATCAGAAGAAAAAAAGATTAGAAAAATCAGAGAATGATTTCATGAGGCCCCAATGCCTTGATATGATGACCAGAAAGAGAATAAAGGAAATAATAAGGAAAAGTACAAATCAAGCTAGATTATGGTATATTCCAGAACATAACTGAAAAAAAAAAAAAAAAGATCTTAAGAACTTCAGTTAAAACAAACAAAACCAGACACCTAAAACTGGTCACATACAAAGGAATAGGAATTGTAATAAACATAACTCATCTCAACAGGAATAGCCTGAGTGTCATCAGCAAAAATAGCAGAGAAAGGACCTCCAAATATTCTCTCCTCCAACAAAGGATGAAGAAAAAAGCCATAATATTCAGAATCAGCTTTGGCAGAATTCTGGAAACTAACCAAAGGCCTGTGGCTGTCTGAGAGCATTTATTCAACAAAAATAACTGAATCTTTTACAAGGGCAGTGATATTTGTGGCATTTTAATGCATTCTGCCCCTCCCTTCCCCCCATCAATGGGCCATCAGTGTGAAGCCCGCAGCCTGGCAGCATGGGAAGGCTATTTGGTCAAACTATATGCATCCCTCCCACAGCCCTAATTGTCAAAAACAATTAGAAGTAGCGGGTTAACTTGAGGGCTGCCTGAAACAGGAAAAGTGAGGGAATGAGATGGCCACAGGGGATTTGATCCTGCCCAGGGCTACACATATGCAGGAAAGATCTGAGAAGTCCCTAAGCACTCCACCCTAACTGACCTGTGGCTCTGCGCAAGCAGGAGCTAAATGTGAAGGCAGAGTTGTTAACTGCCTAACTGAGTGCCCAAAGTATTGCTCCTGTAGGCACTCAGTCCCTTGCCAAAGACTGGAAGACTTACTGGTTCCAAGCATTTAGGAAAATCTCAGCCTAATCATTTGCTGACCACTAAGCTGAGCACAGACATCAGTGGCCACACACACGAAAAAATATGAACTTCACAGGATTAGTTCAAATTATAAGGATGAAAAAAAACAAAAAAGTATGGCTCATAAACAGGGTGTGGGGAGAGGTATCAATCAATAGAAACTATATCTGAGGGAACTCAAGAATCAGTAAACAGACTTTATTTATTTATATCTTATTTTTTGTGGTACTGGGGGTTGAACCAGGAGGCATTCTACCTTGGAGATGTCCCAGCTCTATTTTTTATTTTGACTTTGAAACAGGGTCTCATTACGTTGATGAGTCTTACTACTTGCTGAGGCTGTCCTCGAACTTGCAATACTCTTGTCTCAGCCTCCCAAGTACTGGGATTACAGGTATGTACCACCATGCCCAGCTAAACAGACTTTAAAGCAGCTGTAACAAATATGCTCAAAGAACTAAGAAAATATGAGAATGCTTTACTAAATAGAGAATATAGTAGAAGAAACAAGGCTAGAGGTGTGGCTCATTGGCAGAGTACATGGTTGGTATGCTCAAGGTGAGAGAGAGAACAAAAAGGGAACTCAAATGGTATATGAGAAAACATTTTAACAAAAAAGGGCAGAAGTAATGGAGAAATAAAAGATCAAAAAAGATATGACACAATTCATACATCAACAATAATTATATTAAATATACCTGGCTTGAACACTCCAATGAAAGGTAGACATGAAAAGAATGGATTAAAAAAAATCTATATACTATTTACAAGAGACTACTTTAGATGCAAAGATATACACAGGTTTAAAATAAAAGTTGGAAAAATACATCATGAAAACAGAAACCAAAGACAGCTGGGCTGGTTACATAGTAATATCAGAAAAATACACTTTAAGACAAAATTGATACAAGTGACAAAGAAGGCCATTTTATAATAAGAGGTCAATATACCAAAAGGATATAACAATTACAAACATATATGCACTGAAGAAAGCTCTGGAACATGAAGCAAAAAGTAATACAATTCAAAAATAGACAATTTAGCAATAGTATTTAGAGATGTCAACACCACACTTTCAACAATGGATTCAACAAGTAGAAGATCAATAAGGAAACAGAAGAACAAGACCTAAGAACTATCCACAGAACTCTCCACCCAAACACACATTTTTCCCCAATACACGTGGGAAGACTCTCCAAGACAGACCTTAGGTGGGACCATTAGACAAATCTCAATATGCAGAAGGACTGAAACCATATAAAGTATGTTTCTAACCACAATGAAATAAAATTAAAATTCAATAATAAAGAAAAATATGGGGAATTCACAAATATGTGGTGATTAAACAACAGACTCTTAAAAAAAACAGTGGATCAAAGAATCATAAGGGAAATTAGAAAATATTTTGAGATGATTGAAAATGAAAATAAAACACAGAGAAAACTTACAAGGGGCTGGGGGTGTAGCTCAGTGGTAGAATGTGTGTGCTTAGCATGCACAGGGCCCTGGGTTCAAACCCCAGCACCAAAAGCAAAACAAGACAAACAAAAAAGTTAGAGAAAGCAGTACTTAGAGGAAACTTTAGCTATAAAATGTCTCAAATAACATGAACTTCTACCTTAAGAAATTAGAGCAAACTAACATTAAGACAAGAAGGAAGAAAAATTGAGTAGAAATAATGAAACACAGAATAGAAAAATGAAGACAATCAATGTATGCAAAAGATGTTTCTTTGAAAAAATTAACAAATCTTTTCCTATGCTGACCAAGAAAATGAAGACTTGCAAGGATTAAGGATAACTACAGATGACAATAATATACTGTATGTTTTTTTAAAAAAACTAGAAGAAAAGATTTTGAATGTTTTCATTATAAAGAAATGATAAATGTTTGAGGAGGAAAATGTTTACCTTACTTTGAACATTACACAAATTAATACGTTTCAAAACATTATAATACTTCATTAATATGTATAATCATCATACATCAGTAATCTGGAATGTAAGGACATTCAACACTAATCTTATAAAAATAAAAAAGGATTATTAGGGAATACTGTTAATAATTGTATCCAACAATTGGAAAATGAAATGGATAAATTCCCAGAAAGATAAAAACTAACAAACTAGTTTTATACATGGCTATGAGAATACAAAAGAGAAGAGCCACTTTGAAGAATGGTTTGCCAGTTCCTCGAGAGTTGAACAGTTACCTATGATTCAGCAGTTCGACTCCTAGGAATATATCTAAGGGGGTTGAAACATACATTCATATGAAAACTTATGAGGATTCACAGCAGCATTACTCATAATAACCTTCTATTAAAGGAAACGAAGCAAATGCCCATCAACTGATGAATGGATAACAAAAAAATGTGTCATACCCACTGAACAGAATATTATTTGTTCATAAAAAGGAATGAACTAATGATATATGCTGTAACATTATACTAAGTGAAATAAGTCAGTCATAAAAGAAGACATACTGCCATTACATGAAATTGCATTTATATGCAATGTCCAGAATAGGGATATCCATAGAGAGAAAGTGGATTAGTGGTTTCCAAGGGCTGGGGAAAAGGAGAAATGGGGAGTTACTTTTAATAGGTATTGAGATTTTTCTTAAGAGTGATGGAAATGTTCTACAGTGAGACAGTAGTGATGGTTGTACAACCTTGTGACTATACTTTTAAAATCCCACTGAATAGTACAATTAAAAAAAAAAAATGAAAAGGCTGGATGTGGTGGTACATGCCTGTAATGCCAGTACTTGGGAGGCTGGGACAAGAGGATCCCAGGTTTGAGGCCAGTTTCAGCAACTTAGAGACCCTATTTCCAAATAAAAAATAACATAGGACTGGGGGTATAGCTCAGAGGTAGAATGTTCCTGGGTTCAATCCCCAGGACCAAAATAAAAAATAAAAAACAAAAATAAAAGGGCTAAGGATGTAGTTAAGAGAATGTTTCTGAGTTTAATCCCCAGAAATAAATAAATAAATAAATAAATAAATAAATAAATGAGTGTCTTCAAAATCCTGCAAGATTATCTTCATCTTTCAATTTCACGTATAAACTTAAATAATGGGAAAATAGTGCAGGGAAAGTGGCTCTTGGGGGTGAGGGACAAGTTAGGTGTTCTAACTCCTCAGCTACCATCACAGAAAGCTAATTTTGCTATTTAAAATGTAAAAATTTGCTGGGTGTGGTGGCATACTCTTGTAATCCCAGTACTTGGGAGGCTGAGACAGGAGGATTGTAGATTCAAAGGCCAGCCTTAGCAATTTAGCGAGGCCCTGAGAAACTTAGTGAGACCTTGTTTCAAAGTATAGGGCTAGGGTATAGCTCAGAGGTAGAAAGCCTCTGGGTTTAATCCACAGTTCCAAAAGAAAAAGTAAAAAAACTCCAAAAACAGTAATATCAGAATATTCCTCAGAAATAATAGTAATAACTACCAGAAAAAATAACTAAAAGACTAAGTAGTGAGGCCCACAAATGGCCAGGAACTGATATATTTGATTTTTATATTCTGTACATATTACCTGATTATTTAAAAAGAGCAAAAGCATCATTCTTTTAAGAAACTGGCTATCTGAACAATGAGTGAGAGGACTGGATTTCTTCTCCTGGGATATTTATTTCCTGTGTGATACTGGGCTAATCACTCTTAGTTTCCTCATCTGTAAATTACCTGTGCTCCTAACTAAGAAGCAATTATGAGAACCGAGTGAAACAAAGCAAAAGTAGATTGAATTTTATCAGCTTGTACCTAACAAAAATTGCATCAATTTTAAAAAAAAGTAGATTGAAAAGCATTGTTTAAAAATAAAAAATTAGAGGGGCAAGGCTGCACACACTTGTAATCCCAGTAGTTGGGAGGCTGAGACAGGAGGATCACAAATTCAAGGTCAGCCTCAGCAAGTGGTAAAACTGTGATCAACCTAGTGAGACCCTGTCTCAAAACAAAACAAAAGGTCTAGGGGTTTAGCTTACAGGTAGGAAGTCCCTGGGTTCAACCCCCAGTACCACATTAATATATATATATAATTTTTTTTTTTACTCTCTCCATCAAACTGAAAATACTCAAATGTTTTAGGTTTTACTTATCAAAGTAGCTATTCATGATTACTGCTAAATTGTCGTCTCCGGGGTTTACTTCAACTTGAATTACCTGGATTAAGGCTCAGAATAGAAGTAGACTCAAGAGATAATTCTATAACTTGCCAGATAAATGAAGCGATGTGATTATTATCTATTAGAGTCTATATTTCTTTCCCCTGAGAATAAATTATGTCTTCTAGAAATTATGCATATGGTTCTCCTTGGATGCCTGTACATCAATTTAAAAAATAAAAATTTACCTTTACAGTCAAATCCTCATTACCCAGCGTGACATGAACTTGAATAGGTGGGTAAACTCCTTTGTCCGCATGATGTTCCATAGTTGCTCTCATTGCATTCTGAAATATGTTAGGATTACATTAAGAACACAAGTTTCAAAAACTAATTACAATTTTCAAGTACCTATGTATAATTTGAATTTAAATTTTAAATTAAATGGAAATATGACAAGAACCATAATTGATATAACCATATTTAAAGAGTTATTTTTCAAAAACCTAGATCAATTTTAGGGATATTTTGATTTAAAGATTCCAACTAAATTTTGCAGATATTCCAAAAATAGAATTATAAACATTTTCAACTAGTTAACATTAAAGCAGAAAATTCTGTCCAAATATTTTCATAATTTTAGTAAAGAATGGCCAAATAATATTTATTTATTTACTTATTTATATTAGGGTTTGAACCCAGGGACATTTTAATTCTCTCACCTATACCCCCAGCCTTTTTTTCTTGAAACAGGGTCTCGCTAAGTTGCTGAGGGCCTCACTAAATTGCCAAGACCAGCCTCAAACCTGTGACCCTCCTGTCTCAGCCTCTCAAGTACTGGGATTACAAGTGTACACCACCAAGCCCAGCTTCTAAAACTAGGGACTGAACCTGAGTCATTTTACCTCCAAGCTATATTCCCAGCCCAATTTTATTTCTTATTTGGAAACAGGTTCTCACTAGGTTGCTGAAAGTCTTGCTAAGTTGCCGAGGCTAGCTTTGAACCTGCGATCTTCCTGTCTCAGACTCCCAAGTACTAGGATTATAAGCGTGTGCCCCCACACCTGGCTGAAAACTTGTTTTTGGAAATGTAATTTCAGCTCTATTTTTAAGCAGTTCATCATAAATTTAAGAGAAAATAATTTTTTCATATAGTGGTAACAGCAATGCTATTATTATGATAGTTTCCTTTACTATTAGTTTAAAACTAAGGATATTTGCATTGTAAAACTGTTTTGATCAACTTCTAAAGGATATGAGTACTCAGTGCCAACATATTGTATGCATCAAGCAATAGCAACATGACAGGTAACACTGGAGTAGAAACTGAAAAAGACTAGATGTAACTCCTGGGGTGTAGCTCAGGGGCAAAGTGGTTACCTAGTATGTGTGAGGTCCTGGGTTTCATTCCCAGCACTGTACAAAGAAAAACTAAAAACCAATGCAACCAAGAATGGCAACAGTCGGGACTGAACTTGGAAGTAAGAGTGCTTTGGCTCTGGCACACCATTCAGAACCAAAGAGCCCTGAAAAGGAGACTTTGTCATCTCCATCAAGGGCGGTTCAAGACTAACCTCTAGGTGAATGCCACTGTCATTTACACTACATAAAATATTAAATATGGAATGCTTCTCCTATCAAGCATCATAGGGCATAAAGTCTTTGTATTTTAACACTTTAAGTGCCAATCATTACTTAATCACTTTGCTAGTTTTTTGTGAAGTATTAGATGTGTTCTTAGTGTCTTAGAACAAAAGAGCATTCTCAGAAAACATTGCTTTTCTGAGATAATTCAGTTTTTTGTGTTTCAGTGTATTCTTTTATGAGACAGAATACCACCTCTTCTCTCTTCTAGTTTGCAGCTGGCTAAAGACATGGTAACTAAAGTAAGAGGTCGCAGGCTTCTGGTTTAGGGCAGTGTTTTCAGCCATGGGAGCCTGTGCCACACATCACCCACTTTCCTATCAACCGAGTGTCACTGGAGTGAAAAAAAAAATACATTACCAACTTAATTTTATTTAGTTTTCAAATTGTGTTATAAAGAGCAAATATATACAGAAGCCCTCTAAATCAATATAAATGACTTTCTAAAAAAAAAAAAATGGGGGGACAGATGTATCAATGGGGCTCAAGGGTAGAAAGCTGAGAATCACTCTTCCAAATATTTCGGTTTATAAAAACATAACTATAACTTTGTTAAGCATGTAAAATGTACTGTCGTTGTATTGGATACTTTAGTATGTTATTTCATAAATAATTCTGGATAGTATTATGCTTATTTTTACCTAAGAGGAAACTGAGGCTCAGAGAGGCTGAGTGACTTGGCCAAGGTCCCACACACACTAAGTAGTGCAACTGGAATTCACACCCAGATCTGTTTGACTTCATAGCATGAGCTCGCCCCTTCACGGTGGTGACCAACCGTGCTAACAAAGGCTGTTCTCCAGCAATGTGACCTGACACTGACATGAAATGGCATCATTTAATGAAATAGAACCCTGAAGAATATTTGACTTTCAGAGCAGATTCCTATCTTCAGGAAAGGACTGATAAAGGTTATGCAATACCATTTTACAAACCTTGAAAAGTTCAAACACCATGTGATAGAGATGGGATGGTACATAAACCACTTGTATTGGCTGTCCTGGTGATTTTGCTACAGAGCAGAAGAGAAAAATATGAAAGAACAGAGAGATGTGCTAAAAGCATTTTTAAGAATAAATTGTGTAGTGATGAAAAGAAAACATTAACTATGAAAGACAGTATTATTTGGGGAAGAACTGCCATGCCCTTTCTTCACTATATTAGTGTTTGAACCCCATACTCACAAACATTTATAAGTGACAAAGGCAAAAATCCTGTGGTCATTTCTCACTTTTTTTTTTTTTTTGGCAGTACTAGGGATTGAATCCAGGGATACTTTACCTCCAAGCTACACCCCTAGTCCTATTTTTTACTCTTTATTTTGAAACAGGGTCTCACTAAGTTGCGGAGGACCTCACTAAATAGCTAAAGCTGGCCACGAACTTGAATCCTCCTCTCAGCCTCCCAAGTGCTGGGATTATAAGTGTGCACCACCACGCTCGACTTCATTTCTCACAACTTGGCATAACAATTTAACCAATCAATATTCCCATCCTTCTCTATAATGAAAAGTCTTGTTAAAAGAGACTCAAACTTGAGGTAGGAATTCTACTTTCCAAATTGTTAAAGTTTACAAATTCCACAGTCACAATCACATAAATACATTTTTTTAAAAAGCTATTTTCTAAATGTTTAGCCTCAGTGGAATGTTGTTTGTTTCATTTCAGAGATTTTTATGGACATAAAACTGAATAAAAAATTTAAGTTGGCATCAATTTCTCAAGGGGTAATAATCCTATGTTCAAACATTTAATAGGAGCCCAGCTGTGGCAGAGGAGGGGGGCTGAGTGTGTGTAAAACAGACCTTTAGTAGAGCGAAGGAATGAGATTCACCATACTTTTGGATAAGTCAGCCAATAAATCAATTCTAAACTCAACCAATAAATCAGACTGTCCTCTGAATAAACATTCCCTTGGGTACATGAATGGGACATCTGGAAACTGCCCACAGCAGTCCATGGAGTTCCCAAAGTATAATTTGTGCATTGTGATTCTTATTTACTGAATGGCACCCTCATGAATCGGAAGAGTCAGCATGGCTTTAGAAAACCACCAAGCAACTCTAAACTGGGCAACTTCTTCCATCACTCTCCCACTCTAGGGTCCAGTAAAAGCCTATTTAATTTTATTCTTTCCACTACCTTCTTAAAAGTATCTGTCAAACTACCAGACCTCCAGGAAAAACACTGAGATTCATCCATTTCCTTTCATGACATCTAAATCCATTTTGTCCAAGAGTGAAAAGACGACCAGAGAGAAACAAATTCTCAAGTAGATAAGCATCTTCCTCTTTTATAAAAATACATATACCTACACTAGAAAAAAGGGTATATAAAAGTCAAATGCAGTTGGGCGCAATGGTGCATGCCTGTAATTCCAGCACTTGGGAAGTTGAAACAGGAGGATGACAGGTTTGAGGCCAGCCTCAGCAACCAGTGAGATCCTGTTTCTTAAAA
>PVLC010030571.1:0-19402 GCA_004027655.1 Graphiurus murinus | reverse complement strand
GGTACTGGGGATTGAACTCAGGGGCATTCTACCTCCGAGCTATACCCCCAGCCCTATTTTTTATTCTTTATTTTGAAACCGAGTCTCACTAAGTTGCGGAGTGCCTCACTAGGTAGCTGAGGCTGACCGCGAACCCGGATCCTCCGGTCTCAGCCTCCTGAATGCTGGGATTACAAGCGTGCGCCACCACGCCCGGCTAGAATCAATGTTTTTTGAGGCATTTGTAATATCATTAGAAGTTGTATTAGCCTCCTATGGTTACATAACGATCTTCACACACTTAGTGGCTTAACTCACCGTTCCTATAGGTCAGGAGTCTGAATAGCTTACTGAGTCCTCTGTCTAGGTTCTTACAAGATTGTAATTAAGGTATCAGACAGCTATATTCTCATCTGGAGGCTCAACTGGGAAAGCATGTGCTTCCAATCTCATTCGACATTGCCTGCATTCATTCGACTGTGGCTGCATGACCCAGGGCCCTTGCATTTGCTAGCTGTTAGCTTGAGGTAGCTGACAGATCCTAGAAGTTAACTGAAGATCCTTGCCATGCAGGTTTCTTCAAGATCATGCCAGCAAAGTGACACACTCACTTCAGTCGGCTAGGATGAAGCCTTACATAACATGAAACCACCACAGGGGTGGCAGTCCATGACCTTTGCCATAATCCAAGGGGAGAGTATGACACAAAAGCATGTATGCAAAGGTGGGAAATCAGTGGGGCCCCCTCAGATCTGTCGGCCACATGAATGTAAGAAAATACTTCAAAAGCAAAGATTTGCCACCTTTTAGCATTATAAGTATGATGTTTAATGTAATGTTTCTCTACTCCTAGCCATGTTTCAAATGTCTTTACATTTTTAAAGTTTAAAAGTAGATTTAAATTTTTAAAGTTTAAAAGTAGATGATTTTTGACAAAACAACGTGTAACTCCACTTCACTCGTTTTCATTGCCTCTTTGGCTTACCGTGCCGTGGAACTCAATTCATTCAACGGTTGTGTGTGGCACTCATCTTACTTCCTGTGCCGAGCAGAGTGCTGGACTCAGAAGCTGATCAAAAACTCATGATTGAAGGAATTCCCTGAAATATTTCAAACATTCAGCAATCAGCAATGTATTCAACAATTGTACAGCTTTATGATGTCAGGTCCTGCCATGTAGTTCCTCATTATTACTGTTACTGCAGTATAGAAGAGCAATGAAACTAAAATCCACGGAGCGCTTTCTCTATCCTAGGCATTGGTTCAAGAGCTGAATTTAGTTTTCAAAATGGCCCTAAAAAGGTCATTTAATTATTTAGTTCTCAAAATGACCCTAATAAGGCATATATATACATATAATATGTAATACATAATTTATATATTACATGTAATATACAATATGAATATAAATTTAATACATGTGATATAAATACGTATTTTGGTACTAGAGATTGAAATCAGGGGAATTCTACCTCCAAGTTCCATGTTACACCCCAGTCCTTTTTTATTTTGAAACAGTATCTCTTCAGGTTGCTAAGGGTCTTGTTAAGTTGCTGAGGCTGGCCTCAAACCGGGGATTCTCCTGTCTCAGCCTATCAAGTACTGTAATTATAGGTGTGCCCCACCATAACTGGCTGGCACTTATATATGTTAAATATGGTGAACCCATCCAAAAATTTTACTGTGATAAGTTTGATAGTAGGACTGAGATTTAACCATAACATTTATCCTTATGCAACTTCATTATTATAAACTACTTTTTCCCTCCCCTTGGTAAGATAATGGTTGCCTAAGCAAACACCAATGTGAACCTAAAAACATATTTTTTTCCTTTGACCTCAACGTATTCAACAGGTCTTTGCCCTTTGCACACAAAGTAGCCTTTCATATTTAAACCAGGAACGATTACTTTATGCAGCCCTTAAAATGTATTTATAAATAATCATGCATTCAAACATAATAAGTCATTTAGGACTGTAATTAGTCATTGTCAAGTCCTGGCAAACAGCAGGATTCTAATTGGAAAGCAGTGTTTGCCCTACTTGTGCCTCAATGAAACTTCCAGAGAAGGGCAGCATGTGCTTCCTAATCTGTTTTTCTAGCAGCTAGTAGCGAATCAATGAAGACAAGACTGGTGGGTATGATGAATTAATATTCACGCTGACAACTTAGAACCGTGCAATTGCTTAGGGAATTACTATGTGACTATATCCACGTAATTATATGTTTTAAGTGATTTATCTCAATTTGTTAACAATACACCCCTAAGATGGAAATAAAAAGAGAGAAGATGCAAATAGCATGCTATACC
The DNA here is from genome assembly GCA_004027655.1 of Graphiurus murinus. Lineage (NCBI taxonomy): Eukaryota > Metazoa > Chordata > Mammalia > Rodentia > Gliridae > Graphiurus > Graphiurus murinus. Next base: position 17,112 of record PVLC010030571.1, on the reverse strand, counting down.
AACTTTATGTTGAACTTATTAAGAGGTCGCCCTTTTAATGAAGAATCTAATGAATTAAGAGGTTTGTTATGAATAAGCATTCTTACTACTTGTTAAGTATTTGCCACCCTAGACCTGTCATAGCCATTCTAATTATGATTAATACCTTATCTTGAATTCCATCTTCATTCACATTTCAGTAACAAATGTAACTTCTATTATATGATCAAGTTTCATGAAAACAGGATGATTTGCCTGTGACCTTATATTTTATTCATTTCTACATTCATATTTAGCAGATTTCTCTGAAACAAATTTAACCTTTTGCATCTTTTAATGTTTAAACTGCCCTTTATCCCTGACATGCTTTGCAACCCTTTATACTATTTAAAATCCTGGCTGTGTACTCAAGACAAATGAAAAATCCTAACATTTTGATTATCCTCATATATATCCAGAAGCAGCTACTTTAAGGCATTGTTTAAAGATTATTTTTTGGCTGGCTATAGGTGGAGCTAGTTTAATTAGATGAAGCCTTACTAATGTTTTCAATATGGGAGACAGGTTTAAGAAGTTCAAAAAAACTATGCATTAGAACTCAGGGTTATATTTTGGTCTATATACAAACTGTGGCAAGTATACAGGTTGTTGTTGTTGGGTTTATTTTAAGTAGCATAATGTGCAATTGATACCATATAATATTATATTATGTATCTCTTCCTTTTCTTCCTATATGTGCATCCTCTTTTCCACTTATTTTTCTCCCTTTTTGCTGTTTTCTCCTTTTCTGCCCTCACCTTATTTTCTCATATTTTAGTTTTTTCCCCGTCTTCATTTTATTCTCTTGTCCCCTGCAGTTCTCCTTTCTATAGGGTTCCATTCTCATGATTTCTATCTTCTTCTATCCGTTTTCTTTCTTGTCCTTCCCTTTCTATCCCATGCATTTCCTTCAAGGGAGTTTGCATTTTCCACCTGCATGAAAGGCAGACTATAAACCATCTTTGTATTTGATTTTGTGTTTTTAAGCATCCTTGGTTATTTATACTACCAGGTGCTAAAAGCTTTGAAAGGAAATAAGAGTAATGTTACTTTTTTCCCACTTTTTTTATTAGACTGTCTGAGAGAATCTCTGAGAGCTAAAAGTGCAAGTTAAGCCAATTAATTGTTTGCAATAATAATAATAAAACAATGGACTATCAGAAAGCTGGATCATTTATCAAATGTGAAGTCTGCTCTCCTAAGGGCTGGATATCAACGAGGGTCATCTTCTTTAGTGGAAAGAAGCTCTCTGGTCCCCAGAGCCACAGGATCCTTCTCAATCTCTGGTGCTGATGAGGAACTCTCCACAGAAAACATCATCCAGGCATTTGTAGTAAGCCAGGTAGCAGGAGCGAAGTGTATGCAAATCAGAGGAATGAACCCTCTCCTGAGGTCTTCCAAATCACTCAATTCTTGAAGCAATTAGCAGATAGTCTATTTCCCCTTAAACCAGATGCATTTACATTTTCTTCATCATTTGAAGCATGTCTTCACACATTTCAGGTTCTCTATTATAAGCAGAGATAAGCACTATGCACTTATTGTCGAATCCAGTGGAATAAAGTCAAACACTCATGATATGCAATATTCTAATGTTGTAAAGATCTGATGAGTTTTTCCTTAAGAAAAATACCACAAAACAGACTACATTTTAATTACATTTTCTCCGAGGTATCTGGGGGAAGAAGGGTCATGTGTTTAAGAGTGTTTAATGTACTTTAAAATTATATCTTCTAGCAGGCTCCAGTACTGACTTAATAGGTCTGATCTTTTGAAATGAATCCTATATCATATTTATGATGATGTCTTATTCAAGAATGAGGCTAAATCTAATGAGAGGCAATTCCTTTGACGAGAGTGACAATTACATCACTTGAACCAACACACCCGCAGCTGTCTCACCTTACCGACCAGTAGCTTTGGAAATAAATGTAATGTTTAATCTCAGGATTTTAGTTGTCATTAGTGAACTAGCCAGAACTAATTTAGTTGTGACCATAACCATGCGAAAACAAAGATGAAATAGAAAATCAAAGAGCTAGAGCCAGAATTTTTCATTGACCACCATTTTCAGCTCCTCTGTACACACCACATCTTTCCTCTAAATTCCAAGTAAGGGAACAGAATTAGGAAACTAAGAGTCTAAACTGTATGTCATACACCATGTTGCAAGTGATTTCCTTTTCCCCAAATCCTTTTGATTTTTTTACAAATCCTTTGTAGGAAGAGCTAAGTACTGAAATGAATAATGTGCCAAAGGAAACAGCAAATTCCCATAGAAACAGCAAATTCCCATAGAAATTAACATGTGTAACTGGGAATAGATCATGTAAGGTATTAATAAATATGAATCTGTATCAAGTAAAATGACTAGATGAGGATAAAACAATTCCAACTCGAGTTCCAAGGATTACTTAGGTCAACATGGGTATTTATTTTTTAAATTGTTCTTTTAATGGAAAATCTTTCATAGAAGAGTTTTTTCCTATTAGAATAAATATTAGAATTTCATTAATTTTCTTTCTCATTGAGAAAGAATTCTGGTATAATACTATAAAGGCTAGATCTTTGAATGCTTAATAATTAAAAACAACAACAACAGAAGCTGTAAACGGGAGCTCTGTTCTTGAGGAACAGGTAATGGGAAGCTCAGGTCACAGTTGCAGCTTAGCTGGGTTGACATGATACCAAGCCATCACAGTTGGTAAAATTTGTATTGGCCAATAAATAATGTTGAGACAACTTGTCAGCCAAACCCAAAACCCAAACAAACAAACAAAAAAGCCCAAGATGGGCATAGTGGTGCACACCTGTATCTCAGTACCAGGGAGACTGAGGCAGAAGGATCACAGGTTCAAGACTATCCTCAGCAATTTAGTGAGATCCTATTTCAAAATAAAAAAAATTGAAGAATGGGGCTGGGGTATAGCCCAGAGGTAGAATGTCTCTGGGTTCAATTCCTAGTACCACAAAACAAACAAACAGATAGTAAAAACAAACAACAACAATCTAAATCCTTCCCTAATTTCAAATATCATTATAAATTCTAGATGAATGCAATGAATCCCAACAACAAAAATATGTTTTCCCTAACTCTAGGCACTGTGATTTGAAAATAGAGTTTCACATCATCTTAAAAAAATTGTATGAGCCAGGTGTAACCCCAGTGTTTGGAAGGCTGAAACAGAAGGATAATAGGTTTGTGGCCAGACTTGGCAATTTAGCTAGGCCCTAGACTAGCAGTGATCTGGTCATGAAGGCAGTCATTACCCAGTTACCTTCCACTAAGCCCCACCTCTTAAACGTCTCACCACCTTTCAATACCATTACACTGGTAACCAAACTTCAACATGAGTTTTGGTGGGGATAAACTGCATACAAACTATGGCAATGTACAACGTGATGGCTTGATATATTAGTCACTATGTAATGATTATCACAACCAGATTAGTTAACACATTGACACCACCCATGATCTACTTTAGAGTCCCAGATCTTGCTCATCTTATCAACGGAAGTTCCTATCCTTTGGTCAACAGCTCCCTATTTCTCTCGTCCCCATCACCTAGCATTTGTACCTGAAATCCCCCATCCTCAACCTCTTGTCCTTATACCTTTCTACTCTTTGCTTCTATGAGTACAACTCTTTTAGACTCATTTATAAGTAAAACTGTACAATATTTGTATTAAGTGTGTTGGGCTTAATTCACTTAGCATAATGTCCAACTGTTCATCCATGTTGTCACAAATGTCAAGATTTCCTTCTTTCATGGCCAAATAACATTCCATTCTGTGGGTATGTGTGTATCTCATTTTCTCTACCCATTCATTTGTTGATGGCCACTTATCTTGTTTCTGTCTTTGTCTATTGTAATGCTGCAATGAATATGAAGATGAAGATATCTCTTTGAGACGATGATTTCATTTCTTTTAAATGTATACATGTATACGTATACACACACACACACACACACACACACACACACACACACACACACACAGGCCCAGTAATTGCTAGGTCACATAGTACTGCTAATTTTAACTTTAGGTGGAAACACCATAACAGCTATGCCATTGTAAATGCCAACAATGTACAAGAGCTTCTTTTTCCCTACCAACTAGACAATATTTATTATCTCTTGTCTTTTTAATAAGAGCCATCCTAACATATGTGAGGTGATATTTTATTGCAGTTTTGATGTGCATTTCTCTGATGATTTATGATTTTGAACATTATTTATATGTCTTCTTTGTAAAAAGTATCTATTCAGGTCTTTTGCTCATTTTTAAATTGAGTTATTTGGGTTTTTTTCACTGTAAAGTTACATAAAGTCCTTATATATTTTGGCTATTAACCCCTTATCAAATATATGGTTCGCAAATATTTTCTTCCAATTGGAAAGTTTCTTTTTCATTTTTTTTTTGATTGTTTGCTGTGCAAAAGCTTTAAAAGCTTTTTGGTTTGATGTGAAATCTAAATTCAATTTCATGAATTCAAAAATTAGCTCTGTGTTTTAAAAGTATTTTTCCTGAGAAAAAGAGGCTTAGTTAAGGATGACATTTATTGACTCATTGATGAATATTTTTAAATTATGGACATTTTATCCATGGGTAGCCTATAATGATGAAGGTACACATGCAACACTCTTGATTGACGATGAGCTGGTCCACCAGAATGAGCCTATCGATGCAGAATAGTCCAAACGCTCCATTGGGGGCATTGGAGGTAGAATGCCCCTGTTGTTGCTCATAAGTGCCTAAGTATTTCGTGTACAATTCTGTCAATTAGATAGCTTGATTGTACCGCATTGGATCAACAGCAGGAATAAGTGTGTGAGTTTGATAAGAGCAGACCTGCAAGTCAAAGTACATCTTACTTTTTTTTTCTATATTCAATTTTACTACTACATTAAAGAAAAGAAAAGAAAAAAGATAGCTGGGCACAGTGGCACATACCTATAATCCCAGTACTTGGGAGGCTGAGACAGAATGATCACAGGTTCAAGACGCTCAGAAGCTTATTGAGACCCTTAGCAACTTAGTAAGACTCTGTTTCAAAAATAAAAATAAAAAGGGCTGGAGGTATAGCTTGGAGGTAGAATGCCCCTGGATTCAATTAAAAAATAATAAAAATTTTAAAAAGAAAAAGAAAAGATAAAAAAGGATGTCCTAAGCCAGGGGTGGTGGCACACACTTGTAATCCCAGTACTTGGGAGGCTGAGACCGGAGGATTCGGGTTCGCAGCTAGCCTCAGCTACTTAGTGAGGCCCTCCACATCTTAGTGAAACCCTGTTTCAAAACAGAGAATAAAATAGGGCTGTAGCTGTAGCTCGGGAGTAGAATGCCCCTGAGTTCAATCACCAGTACTGCAAAAAAAGGGATATCCTAATATCCTATAGGCTTCTGACAATTCAGAGAAATATTATTGGAAAAGTAAACAGGAGTAATAAAAGTGTCCCACTGTATAATGAAACAGAAAGAAAAATCTCATTTTTTAATTAAAGATAGTATCTGTTTTTATTCCTATTATATTTATATCCTTGAAAAAATCTTATATATCTTAAGAACATACAAAAATGTAGTCCAAGATATTGAACATTCCAATAAATGGTTTTCAAAAAATCCATATAAATTGCTATATCACGAGATGGAAGCATTATAAAAATTGTAATATTTTCTTGTACATATTACTTATTTAATTAACCTATCACTTTTAATTGTCACTATTAACTAGAATTATTATTGTTGTATTCAAATAATAGCACCTAATGGGGCTGGGGATGTAGCTCAGTGATAAAGCACTTGCCTAGTATGCACATGACCCTGACTGGGTTTGATCCCCAGCACCTCAAAAATAAAATGAAAAAATAATAATATTTTAACATAAAAGTAGATAATACAGAATACACAAATTCAAATAAGTACCTATTTTTATATTTTATGTTAAAGTATCACACATTTGAATATACTTACTTATTATATATGGTAGTATCATATTGGGTTGCTGAGTGCCTTACTATGTTGCTGAGGTTGGCCTCCAATCTCCAATCCTCCTATCTCAGCTTCTCAAGTAGTAGGATTACAGGTATGCACCACCACACTTGGCTAAAATAGAATTTCTTTATAAATGATTTAGTCCATGGTATTCTGTTATAGCAGTAGAAAAATGGACTAAGTCACCCACCAAGGCACCAGGTAGGTATGTGTTGGATTCTCTGGATCAGACCATTCATTAGCTGTGTGAATATCCAGTCTCCAAGTGACTCTAGGCAATGCCACATACATCAGGACAATTGTCCAGCCAAAACTCTCTCAAATTCCTGATGGAAAAATTGGTGAAATACAATGAAATAGTTGTTTTTTTAAGTCAGTAAATTTTGGGGCAATTGGATATGTAACAATAGATAATCTGAATGCCTCTATACCCTTCACCCATTTTCATCCACCATTAACGTGTTGTCACATTCCTCCCCCTGCCTTCTCTCTCCCTCTTGCTGAACTCTGTGAAAGTAACTTGCAGATCACATGACACTTGGTCTTGAAATGCTTCAGCATGAATTCTCCTTCATAATCACAATGCCATCATCACTCTCAAGACACTTAAGGTTGACACAATAATTTTATCTAATACAAAGTTCAAATTTTGATTTCACCAATTATTCAATAATGTCTTTGTATAGCTTTATAAAAGTTCCAGAACTTGTAGCCGGGTGTGATGACACATTCCCAGTAACACACACACACACACACACACACACACACACACACACACACACACACACATTTCCAGAACTCTAGGATTACACATGCCATTTAGTTGTGATGTTTCTTTAGTTTTCTTTATATCTATTACAGTAAGCCACTACTTTTTGCCTCTTGCTACTTCTTAGGAGTCCTAAGCAGTTGGCTTAAGAATGTCCCACTTTCTGGATTTGTTAAATGATTTCTTCATGATTATATTAGGGTTAAGTATTTTTGGTAAAAATACTACATGGCTGGCACATAGGCACTTTCCATTGTGCAATATGAGAGAGCATATAATGTCACTTTGTCCCATCATCAATGATGACATTGATCATTTGATTAAGGTGGTGTTCATAAAATTTTTCTGTTGTGAAGATGTATATTTTTCTTTATAGTTAATAGGGATCCTGTAATCTTTAAGACTGTATGAATGTTTGTTCCAAGATCACCTTTCGCCACATTGTTTTTATAATTCACTAATGAGCTTTGCCTGATTCAATTATTACTAGGTGGCTTTATAATGGTGGTTTGCTAATGCCATATTTTTTTCTACATTTGTTAATTGACATTCTTCCCTAAAGAAGTTCTTTATCATTTAATCTCTTCTTTTTGCTTATCACAGAAGACTAAAAGATTCTTTTAAAAAGAGTTATGTCATATTCCGGGCATGGTGGCACATGACTGTAATCCCAGTACTTGGGAGGCTGAGACAGGAAGATCATAGGTTCCAGACCAGCTTCAGCAACTTAGTGAGACTCTGTTTCAAAATAAAAACTAAAAAAAGGGCTGGGGGCATAGCTCAGAAGTAGAATGCCTCTGAGACCAATCCCCAGTAACAACACACACACACACACACACACACACACACACACACACACACGTCATGCACACAGTAATGTTTTAGTTAGCAGTGGACTGTACCTATAATGATGGTCCCTAAGATTATATTACCTAGTGACATCATAGTGTACCAGTTCATGTAGCTACACTCATAGATGTTTGTACAGTGATAAGATCGCCTAAAGCCACACACTACTGCAGTGGTTTTGGTGCTCAAATTGTTTCAAGTTTGGCCAGGTGGCTCCTGTATTCCCTTTGCTTGTCCCCTTATATTTCAGTGCACTTCCTTATTGGCAGATTTTCCATGTTCACAGGGCATGATGGGCCACGCCCATAATCCCAGTAGTTGGGAGACTGAGACAGGAGAATCCTAGGTTCAAGGCCAGTGTGCTGTAACTTAGCAAGAACGTATTTCAAAATAAAATAGAGCTGGGGGTGTATCTCAGAGATAGAATGCCCCTGGGCTCAATCCCCAGTACCCCCCCTTCCAAAGGGGGGTGGGAAGAAGAAGAAAAAAAGATTTCCCAGGTTCCCTCTGTAATTTTCTCACCTCAGATCTGGAATTGACCATTTCCTCAAACAGTTTTAGTTCCTTTTTGTGAGGAAGGTATTTAGAAGCCATATTCTGAGTTGTAGGTATTCTAATTGCTACTTGAACTCAATTTGTACCAATATTGTACTTCAAACCCAACATCACAGGGTCCCTCGCAATCTTCTATTCCATATCTGTATAACCCTTTTCCTGTAGCAAGAAATTTGACTCATAAAACTATCTATTTACTCATTTTTTCTATCTTACGCATACACAAAAAGTTCCAGAATTATTTTGCCAATACAACTAGCAGCAACTGAATCAAGTTTCTTTGTAGTTATTTCTGTCCTTAAAACTTATTCTATTAAGGATTTTCAGCCAGTGTTCTGCGTGTAAATGGCTACTGGCTATCAGAACTTGGAACTTGAAGAGACCCTCTATCCCAAGACACTCCGGCCCTCATCAGAGTTATCGCCTCCCAACGCTCAACCCCTGCCCCGCAGGTGCCCAGAGAGAGAGGCGACAAAATGGTGGCTAGTTTAAGTTTCTTTATTGTTCTCTCTAACAGGAAGAGAGCTAAGCTTATAAGCCTAACAGCAAGGGGAGGGGGAAACTTGGAACCAATCATAGAGGTGACCATGATGAGGCTACTGCATGCCCCTCTCTAGTTCTCCTATGCATGCACTATCTGTCCACGAGCTCTGACGTACTGGTGCATGCGCGCCGACGTGGTACAGCCCTCCTCCAGGAAGGTTATCACCTGCCAGTCATCCAGCAGTGGCTGCCTCTGGCACCTTGCCAGGCGCCATCTTGGGCTAGGCCTCCCCGGGCCTGCTGGGCAAGACCCCAACAAGAGTCAAAGAAACAGACATAACCAAAAATTCTCAAGTGGTGGGAATCCCCCTGTCGGATACAACTGTGAACAACTAGACCAGATCCAGAACTTTGAGGTCAAGCCAGATGACCTTCTCATCTGTACCTATCCTAGTCAGAGACTACCTGGCTTCAAGAAATTATGGACATGATTGAACAGAATGAGGATGTGGAGAAGTGCCAGTGAGACTTCATTCAATACATCTACCCTTTCTCTGGTGTGGATAAAACCAACGTGATACCTGTTTCACAGACACTAAGGACTTACCTTCCTACTCAGCTGCGGCCGAAATCTTCCTGGGAAAAGAACTGCAATTTCCTTCATGTAGTTTGAATACCAAATACTGTACCATTTCCAAAGGATAAATCAAGTGTTCCTTGACCCTGGTACCTGGGACGAGTATATTGAGATTGTCATCAATGGAAAAGTGGGTTGGGGTTCCTGGTTTGACCATGTGAGAGGATGGTGAGAGATGAAAGACAAATACTAGATTCTTCCTCTTCTATGAGGGCATAAAGAGGGACCCAAAGCATCAAGAAGTATCTAGATGAAACAGTGCTGGATAAAATTGTCCAGAAGATATCATTTGAGAAAACAAAAGAAAACCCCATGATGAGTAGTTCTACAGTTTCCAAATCTATCCTGGACCAGTCCATTTTGCCCTTCATGAGAAAAAGAACCATAGGAGACTGGAAACACCACTTCACTGTGGCTCAGAATGAGATATTTGTTGACATCCATAGAAAAAAGATGGAAGGAACCTTCATACACTTCTGCATGGAACTCTGAGTAGGGAGTAAACAAAAAGGTGGAAGACAAGAACCGAGATGCTATCTTCAATCCTCAGCTTTAGCCAGAAGAATCCCCAAAAGTACATTGTAAATATATACAACTGGGTGGAAATCATCTCTGTGATTATTACCAGTATGTCACAACTTTGCAAAAAAGATCACGTCAAATGCCTATTTTCTCCACTCTTCTTTCTAAAGTAAAATATAAAAAAGTTTAATAAACTAAGTAACATAAGACTTGAAAACAAACAAAAAATGTTACTTGAATTAATTATTTCTACTGTTTGGATATGTTATCAACTTTACATACAGCCAAGTTCCACTTATTTTTAATATTAGTGATTTTTATAAAAATATTTGCAATCTAATTTGACTGTAAAATAAAATATGTAAATTATTTATAAGGGTCAAAAATTGTTCAAATTATATTAAAAGGTAATACTCAATATATTATATTGTATAATATGTATGATACGTTATACATATTATATTAAAAGGTAATATTCTCCTATCCCTACTTGTGCCACTCCCCACTTAAGACCTATAAGTAACCATTTTCATTAGTTTGTTTTTTCCTTTTTTAAAAAGTAATAAAATTATTATTATTATTACTATGATGATGATGATGATGTTGATGATGATGATGGGATTTGAACTCAGAGGCATTCTACCTCTGAGAGACACATCCCTAGTCCTTTTTTTTTTTGTGTGTGTGTGTGTGTGTGTGTGTGTGTGTGTGTGGTACTGGGGATTGAACTCGGGGGCATTCTTCCGTCGAGCTACACCCCCAGCCCTATTTTTTATTCTTTATTTTGAAATAGGGTCTCTCACTAAGTTGCAGAGGACCTCACTAGGTAGCTAAGGCTGGCCGCGAACCCTTACCCTCAGCCTCCCAAATGCTGGGATTACAAGCGTGCACCACCACGCCCAGCTCCTAGTCCTTTTTTAAAATTTTTATTTTGAAATAGGATTTTGCTAAGTTGGTATGGTTCTTTCTGTGTTGCTGAGGCTGGTCTCAAACCTGTGATTCTTGTATCTCAGCCTCTCAAGCATGGGGATTAGAGGCAGAGGCATGTAATATATACATATATACATAAATATACATATATGTATATTTGCTTCCTACTTTTTCACTTAATATAACTTTTAAATCACTCAATATCATTTCACAATTTCTTATTCATTTTTTTTTCAGTACTGGGGCTTGAATCCAGGAGCTCTACCACTGAGCTATATCCTCAGCCATTTTTATTTTTATTTTAAGACAGAGTTTCACTAAATTTCCCATGCTGGCCTCAAACTTGTACACCTCCTGCCTCAACCTCCCAAGTAGTTAGGATCACAGGTATGCAACATTGCACCAGGCACTCTTGTTCTTTACTAATAACTAGCAGCAGAATATCTTATAATAACTTAAAACTATAAACAAATGACCAAAGCATATTCTCTAGGAAACCTTGCCTAGGTTTAAAAAAATATGATTCTACTTCTTTTTCTTTCTAATTACTTACTCTTTCCACGTATCTCTTCATCTGCAAAATGAAGATTGTTCTACCACCTTCCTAGTTGAAATAGTCATGAGAATGAAATGAGATAATGTATCTAAAACTTTTAGAAGAGTATCTAGCATAGGTTGCTAGATTTAGCAAAACAAATGAATGAACAAAAACCAGGAGTCAATTTGAATTTTGGATAAACAGTACAGTCCTATACAAAATTGTTTTTTGCCCACAAAGATCTACATAGGTCTATTTGTTGCCTATATGACATCTTATATTTTATCTGGCAGCTGTGACTTGGCATATGGTTGACATTCAAAAGTTGTTAGGTATCATTATTTTGGGTATGATGTCCATCAGTTGGGTTTGGTGAACTGCATGATAAAATGAGCAAATAACATAATCTTAGGGAGCAGAGTTAAATAATAGTCCAATATACATTTATTAAAGGATATGCACATGTTTGCGTAAAAAATGTCTAGATATTTCTTTGAATGTACTGAAAGTTGTTTACCATGCCCTTACATTTCCAGATGCCTTTAAAATCTAGTGAAAGTATTTTATTCCCCTTCAAGCAAACAAACAATGAACCAGACAACACAAGGGAGTCCTGTAATGTTAACATGAACAGATGGGAATGGAGGCAGGGAAGAGCCATGGGAGGCCCAGCCCACATCACCAAGTTTTTAGTTTTTAGGTGAAAGAAACTTAAGAGGGCCGGGCATGGTGGCCCATGCTTGTAATCCCAGCATTTGGGAGGCTGAGAATGGTGGATCCGAGTTCGAGGCCAGCCTCAGCTGCTTAGTGAGGCCCTCCGCAACTTAGTGAGACCCTGTTTCAAAATCAAGAATAAAAAATAGGGCTGGGGCTGTAGCTCGGAGGTAGAATGCCCCCGAGTTCCATCCCCAGTACTGCAAAAAAAGAAAGAAAGAAACTTAAGAATCATCAGTCAGATGCATTGTGGGACCTTGTTTGAATACATAGTTTATCAAACTTACTGTCTAACCATATGTAACATAATTTGGAATATTTGAATACTGATTAGAGGCTTTAGACTTATTAAATCTTAAATTATTTTACTTACTTATTAAGGTGTTATAATGGAATAGTCACATTGAACTTAGAAGAACAGTTCCCCTCCTCCCACCTCAAAAAAAAAAAAAAAATTATGCCCAGCATATCCTAATTCTTGGTTCAGTTTTCCTCATTCATTAAAATGGCAACATGATTTTTGCAGTTGCTTAGGGCAAACATCTTAGAGTTCTTGATTCCTCTCTTTCTCTCTGCCTGATTTCTCCTTAGCTGGGTACCTATATACTTTGTTCTCATTTCCTAAATCTTTGCTGTGGCCTTACTATCAACAACATCTTCTCCTTATGAAAGAACTCCTACATCTGCTTTCTGTCTGCTTTATCTTTTTGTTGTTGTTACCATTTACTTATTTATTGCTACTTGGCATGTTCCACATTCATTTGTTTATGCAAACTTTAAGCTATATCAGGGTGGGGAGAATGGGACTGATCCACTGCATTACCTTAGAGCCCAGAACAGTACCTGGCATGAAGTAGGGACTTACAGACTCAGAAAATATTATTGGATGAATGGATTGAGAAAAGAATGCAGGCCATGGTATCCAGATGGCCTTTGTCACCCATATTAATATTTTGCTTTATATTGTTGTTCTGAAGCCAAAATGTATGCTTTGAGATATGAAATTAAATTCCCTACTTAGAGAGATAGACCCTTATGTTTGTATCAATCCACCAATCTGAAGATTTGTCTGCACCTTTTGAGATGGATCATGGACTGTAAATATGGTATGTGCTGTGGACAGTATGCTAATGAGGGACATGGCAAAGGATGCAAAGGGGGTTTAATTGCAAGTCACCACTGCTGTTGAGTCCAACCTTTCTGCATAGAGCCATTTATCATGAGTGACAGCCAAGAGAGGAGGAGAAGCAGCAGATTCTTCCATGGATCCCTTTGCCCCCGACTCTTTTCACCCTGTCATTCAGTTTACAGTCCTTTTTGTTGGCTGCAGTCATTCCCAGAGGATATATTTATCACCATAGGAAAAAGCCCAAATGACATCAGCGGCAGCACTTACAACTCTGCGCTGTGATCCAATAAATAATGTGTGCTCAGCATGTGGGAGTTCTGAAGCATCCCAGGTGCTACCAGGAACCGTGCAGGGTTAACCAGCTTCAGCCCACCCAGAGTCTTAGGCCCCACCTCACTCCCAAATTCTAACAAGATCCCAGTGATTTGTGTGGACAATGAAGTTTGAAAAGCATTGGTCTATACAAGATCTAATACCCAGAGCCACCATTTCTTTAGGACACTATTTAAGACCATCATATCACAAATAAAATCCAACTAACATAAGAAAATAAAGCTTTTCAATTCTCATACAGGGGAGATAATAGAAACAAAGATGGAATTGAAGCAGTGGTTTGACCTATGTGAATACATGGTTTCCAAAGCACTTGGAAATTCTTCCCATTCCCTGCAAGATGGGTACTATTCATATTTTTGAGCAGAGAAAACTGATGTTTGGAAAAGTGTCCTGACTCTCCAACGATGACACAGCTAGTCAGTGGAATAAAGATCGGTGGGAACTCCAATCTAGTTTTCTTTTGCTTTGTCAGTAAATTTTAGACCAACCTTTCTTCCTCCCTCCCTCCCTCCTTCCTTTCCTTCCTTCCTCCCATCCTTCCTTCCTTTCTTCCTTCTCTCTGTTTCCCTCCCCCCTTCCCATCTATCTACACACCTGTCTTTTGTGAAGAATGACACAATATAGCTGGTCAAAGCATGTATTTTCTTTTTCTCATAGCTGGACCCTACATTCATTTAATGTGGGGCAGCTCTAAACAGATTAAGTTTTGATGATTCTTTGCAAGTCATTTATTTGAATGCATCTGAAACGCCTCTGCCTCTGGTGAGCGTTCATCACCAAACCGGGTTAGTTTAATAAAAGATGCAAACTACATGTGTATTTGGAATTAGCCCAATGAGTCCCCAATGAGTGCCATGGTAATCGTGAAGGAGATCCCTGAGTAAGTGGTGCCACTTAGCTTTGGCTTATTTCTTAAATACGCATAAGTATTTTTGTCTGAACATTTTGAACAAAGAAAAATTAACATAATTTTGGGAGGAGTTAAAACAATTAACATGATTTTGTGAGGATTGGAGAAGAATAAGGGACATATCCAGTAGTTCCCTAAAAATATTTATTTTTGGTACTGGAGATTGAACCCAGGGGTGTTCTATCTCCAAGTTACACCCCCAGCCTTTTTTATTTTGAAGCAGGGTCTCACTAAGTTGCTGAGGGTCTAACTAAGTTGTTGAGGCTGGCCTCAAACCTGCTATTCTCCTTTTTTTTTTTTTGCCTCCCAAGTACTGGTATTATAGACATTTACCACCACACCCAGCTCCAGTAGTTCCTTAAAAAGGTTTTAAAAAGATATATGAAAAAGTAGACAATATTTCTACTAGACTTAATGCGTATGCATGTGTGGTGGGGTGGATGGAAAGTTATGTACATGTGCACACATGATTTAATTCTAACGCCTACTTAAATATCTTTCCTTGGAGCCTTTTAGGACAGATTCTATGACTTTACCTAATATTTTGGCAGAATCTATGAGGACTGACAATGACACCACTGAGTGGATTATACTTTTGTAAACAAGATAGAGTATATTTAGGTAAATTCCAGACTATCATAAATACTTGCATTTTTAAACTCTTCCAGCTTTTTTCTGTAGATTCTTTACTAAAAATGATGAAAGACTTGAAGGCTTTAAAAGCTTATCATGCAAGCCAGGGTCGGCTAAGATAAGAGGAATACAGGTTCAAGACCAGCCTCAGCAACTCAGTGAGGTCCTCTGAAACTTAGTGAGAGCCTGTTTCAAAATAAAAAGGGCTGGGAGTATAACTTGGAGATAGGACACCCCTGGGTTCAATCCCCAGTACCAAAAATAAATAAAATATTTTAGGGAACTACTGGATATGTCCTGTATTCTTCTCCAATCCTCACAAAATTATGTTAATTATGTTAAAAAAAAAATAGGGTTGGGGGGTGTAGCTTGGAGGGAGAATGCCCCTAGGTTCAATCTCCAGTACCACACACACATACAAAAAACAAAACAAAACAAAACAAAACCAGAAAACATATCAAGCCAGGTGCAGTGGTTCATGCCTATAATCCCAGTACTTGGGAGGCTGAGATTGGAGAATAGCAGGTTTGAGGCCAGTATCAGAAAATTAGTGAGACCTTGTTTCAAAATAAAACAAAACGAGTTGGGGTTGGGGGTGTAGCTCAGAGCTAGAATGCCCCTGGGCTTAATCCCCAGTACAAAAAAAAAAAAATGCTTACCACACCTCTACAAATATCACATTAAATGACTATGTGGGGAGTAATACAAAATACTAAACATAACAGATTTACGGGGTTTGTTTATTTGAAGTGTCAATAACCAGTTCGGTTTGGGAATCTGAAATTCAATTGAGAGAGAACACAACTTGGGTAAACCCTGGGCTCCCATGAGAATACCAAAGGGCTCTAAGTTATAAAAATATGGCTCAAGAAGTAATAGCTGATATTCTGTACATGCTCTAGTTGGTCTCAAGGGCCCAAACAATCTGTATGGTCTACACCAAGGTACATCATGTGAATTCTCCATGTAACCTCTATTCAGCCATATTTCATTAGCAATCATTTAATTAAAAATTGGAGCACTCTGGGAGGTTCATAGCTTATTGCCATTGTTTAATATTTGTTTTATGACCAGCAAAGAAGGGGTTGTAGAAACCAGTGATTCTTCTCTTGGGGAATAGATACAATCAGAACCATCAGCCCCAAGCATACATAAAACAGCATCTAAATCACATTTATCTCCCACCAGAGGACCAGAAGCACAGTGACTATGTCTCCAGAATTAAAAATTAATAGCCATAAAAGGGACTATAAAAGGGGTGAAAAGGATGTAGGTTTTGTAACAATGTACAGAGAGCACCAAGAGGGCCATTTATTTGCATTCTAGAGCTGGAGAGTTACAAAGATGGTCCATTCCATTTTATAGTTTTAAATGAAAAAGCCTTGTTTGCAAAACCAGCTTGAACTCAGCTAAACTTTGTTTTGAAGCAAAAGGTTGTTAGCCTGAATTTCTAAGATTAACTGACAATGAAGTCTGTTTTTTAATGCTTGAATAAAATTTAGTTGTAATATTTCTTTTTATTTTAATATTGTGATTGTGAGATCAAATATTGACTCTCAAACAAAGTGATTCAGTAAGGTTGAACTCTAAATGTGAAGATGTTTTAGGGATAAATTAACCAATTTATTTCTTATATTTTCCTTTTTTATGGTTGCCTATGAGTAATGGTATACAGTATATATTTAAATATGTCTAAAAGAGTACTTTAAATAAAAATTCTAAATAAAAAACAAATATTAACTCTAAGGAAAAAACACTCTCATCTTATTTGAAAGCAATGAAATCACAATATTTTCTAAATAATTTCATAATATATTGGTACAAAATAATTTTTCCATCCAGAGATATTTTCCACTATGCTACAATTTTAAAGAAAAAGGTCAGCATTTTCACCAATTTTATTCAACATAGTACTGGAAGTCCTGGCCAGAGCATTTAGGCAAGAGGAAGAAATAAAGGGCATCTATATTTGAAGAGAGGAGGTAAGACTGTTATTGCTTACAAACAATATGATCTTGTAGATGAAACACCCTTAAAGACTCCACCAAAAAACTGTTGCAACTAATAAGGATACAGAAATTAGTAGTGTTTTTAT
>PVLC010030570.1:0-19412 GCA_004027655.1 Graphiurus murinus | reverse complement strand
GGTACTGGGGATTGAACTCAGGGGCATTCTACCTCCGAGCTATACCCCCAGCCCTATTTTTTATTCTTTATTTTGAAACCGAGTCTCACTAAGTTGCGGAGTGCCTCACTAGGTAGCTGAGGCTGGCCGCAAACCCGGATCCTCTGGTCTCAGCCTCCCGAATGCTGGGATTACAAGCGTGCGCCACCACGCCCGGCTTACGCCTGGCTTCTTTACAATATACTTTTTTTTTTTTTTTTGCGGTACTGGGAATTGAACTCAGGGGCATTCTACCTCCGAGCTACACCCCCAGCCCCATTTTTTATTCTTTATTTTGAAACAGAGTCTAAGTTGCGGAGTGCCTCACTAGGTAGCTACAATGTACTTTTAAAATACCAAAGAAGCAGTGTCCTAAGCGACCCTCAAATACAAAATCTAAACCTTTTACCAAGCCTCACAAAGACCCTTGCTTTGACTTTAAAGTTTAGCACTCACTTTCAACCCCCCCCCCCACATCTTCCATTTCCAAAGGTTCTAACCAAACAAGAATTCTGTTTCTAGATCGTCACACATCCTCTTGCCTTGGTTTGGAACACTTTTCATGCCAATCCAGTGGGCCCCTTTGTACAGTTATATCCTATTCATCCTCTAATTTCAATCTCTTGCTATGTTCTCCAATCCTTCCTTGATGTATACCTAGAATAGGTACACTGCTCTGTTCTCCCACATTCATGATATTCATTGTACCACAGGCTGTAAGCATCATAAAAGCAGGATTATAATTTTTCTACTTTAGATTTGAATCTCTATAGCCCAGGGTTTCTCAACTTTGGCACTAATGACATTTTTTTTTTTTTTTTTTTTTTTTTTTTGCGGTACTGCGGATTGAACTCGGGGGCATTCTACCTCCGAGCTACACCCCCAGCCCTATTTTCTATTCTTTATTTTGAAACAGGGTCTCACTAAGTTGCAGAGTACCTCACTAGGTAGCTGAGGCTGGTCACGAACCCAGATCCTCTGGTCTCAGCCTCCCGAATGCTGGGATTACAAGCGTGCGCCACCACGCCCGGCTACTAATGACATTTTAGACACAACAATTTTTTGTTGTGGGGACTGTTCTATGCACTGTAGGATGTGTGGCACCATTCCTGGCCTCTACTTACTACATGCTAGAGGTATTCCCTCAGTTGTGACACCAAGAACATGTAAAGGCATTGCCACACATCACCTCAAGAGAAAATATCACCAATTGAGAACCACTGCAGTGTAGCACATTTCCAACCCATTTCCACATCCTTCATTGGTGCCATTTTAGTCCAATTCACCACCATCACTGCCATCTGCATTAATGCATGGCTTTTAAGTGGTATTGTGGCTTCCTCTTCTGTCCTCTCTCAACACAGCAACTAAGAAAGATCCTTTGAAAACCAGTAAGCTTGATCTCAGCCTTGTGCTCAAAATCATCCAGTGAATCACAATTTGGACGAAGTCCAAAGTAATCCTTTTGGTCTCTCTAGATACTTCTCTTAATCTTCCACTTTCCTATAGGTGCAACACATTCCCCCTCAGTCTTTGCCTGGAATGTTCATCTCCAGATATCTACTCTCTCCACATACAGGTCTTTATTAAATTTGTTTTGAAACAGGGTCTTGCTAGGTTACTGGGAATCTCAATAAATTGCTGAGGCTATCCTTGAACATGTAATTCGTCTCAGCCTCCCAAGTACTGGGATTACAGCCATATGCCACCACACTCAGCCTACAATGCTCTTAAAGAACACAGTCTTTTAAAAATAGTTAGTCCCCCCCCTTTTTTTTTTTGGTACTGGGGATTGATCTCAAGGGCATTCTACCTTCAAGTTATACTCCCAGTCCATTTTAAATTTTGAAGTAGGCTCTCGATAAATTGCTAAGGCTAGCCTTGAAAACCTGCGATTTGCTAAGGATTTTAAAGTCATTTGATTGAGTCATTATAATCAAGTATTTGCCACAGGCCCCAGAGATTACGATATTATGTATTTGCCATTTCTGCCATATAACAAATGCTTTGGAAAGTAACTATATAACAGAAAAGTAATTTTAATGTTACTAATCCATATTGAACATAATTGACCATGCCTCTGAGAAATTAAAATGTAGTTCTTATGGAGGAGTTAATAAAGACATGGTTTGTTGAGGACTTATGTGCGAGGCATCATGGTAGGTACTTAAATATCTCATTTATTTGACAAAAGTTCTCCTCTGACCAAAACTTTATAGTCAGGTTGAGTCCTTACTAGGCCAACCCTGGTCTTTCCTCTCTGCCCTTGAAGAATACAGTATGAGCAAGAATCATACTAAGTGAGTTTAGGAAAATCCCCCATCCTTCTTATCTGATCACCCTCATTATCATATCACCCTGGCCTACTTTCAGTAATAATCCTATCAAGTCATGTCAGCCATAAACCCCTTCTCCTTGCTGTTTCTTCCTAAAATTTTCCATCCACTGCCCACCATCCTATTTCTTGGTTACAAATCCTCTCTTGTTTTTGTTGGAGTCTAAGTTGAGTCCAATCTCTTTTCCCCAAGACCCCATTGCAGTAGTCCCTGCATCTATCACTCTTGGATAAAGTCTGTCTTACCATCTTTAACAAATACGTTTTTTTAAACAATTTATCAAAACAACCTCTACTGCTGGTGTTTCTTATCTTTAGTTTTAAATAAAGAAGCTGGACTCTTGGGAGGCTAAGCAAGTTGGGTAAGATCACATAACAAACAAGTAACTGACAAATTGGAGAGCATGTTCCAAAATAAAAGCTCCTCCAGCTGGGCGTGGTGGCGCACGCTTATAATCCCAGCATTTGGGAGGCTGAGACCGGAGGATCCGGGTTCGAGGCCAGCCTCAGCTACCTAGTGAAATAAAGAATAAAAAACAGGGCTGGGGGTATAGCTTGGAGGTAGAATGCCCCTGAGTTCAATCCCCAGTACCGCAAAAAAAAAAAAAAAAAAAAAAAAAGCTCCTCCATTTCTTTATGAATTAGGAAATAGTAGGAAATAGGACACCAAGAACATTCCTCCTGTCTTCTGGTAAACTATAGCCAACAATCCATCAACCCAATATACTGAGGTTATCAGAAAATATACATTATTAACAATATCCATAAACAGTTCCTCTTAATAACTATTACAAAAGGAATGAATGCCTCTGACATGGCATTCAACATGTTCCATAGACTTTCCATCTTTCCATTAACCTAAAAAGCAGGATTCAGCTGGGCATAGCGGCATAAACCTGTAATCCCAGTACTTGGAAGGCTAAGACAGGAGGATTGAAGGCCAACCTCAATTTAGTGAAACCCTAAATACATAAATAAAATAAAACAGGGCTGGCGGCATAGCTAGAGGTAGAATGCCTCTGGGTTCAACCTCCAGTATAAAAAAAAAAAAAAGTTGGTAGGATTCATTGAGCCCTTTAAGCAGATCAATAAGAGGTGAAGGAATTACACACACACACACACACAAACCCCTTAAACACATTGTTTAGAATATATATATATCTAGTTATAAAGCTATAGAAGATTCATCCACTTTCTTTTTTTGTGTGTGTGTGGTACTGGGAATTGAACCCAAGGGCATTCTACCTCTGAGGTACACCTTCAGCCCTATTTTTTATTTTGAAACAGGGTCTCACTAAGTTGCAGAGGGCCTCACTAAGTAGCTGAGGCTGGCCGCGAACCTATGATCCTCCTGTCTCAGCCTCCCAAGTACTAAGATTACGAGCATGTACCACCACGTCTGGCTAGCTTCATCCATTTTCTTCAAACTTATATACACTGTCCAAGATAGTAAATTTTAGACAGATGTTTGTTTTAGAAGGCTTCGTTTTGAAATAACTGTTGACCTTAGGTAAATCTTAAAAGCATCATCGGAGGAACAACTACTTTTCCTTCTAAATTTAAAAAAAAAGTGTCTTTCTTACCTTCAACCCTTGATTCCAAGTGCTTATCCAACTCTGAATCTTTTTTCACTGCTTCATCTGAGACCTTGGGGGCATTTGAAAAGCAAACTAATACAATACTCATGTTATCTCGACTTCCCTGTATAAAGAAAAACAAAAAAATATATTTCTGTAGTCTTCTACTTTTCTATAATTTACTTCCAAACAGTTAATTAGCAGTTAATAGTTGTATGTATGTTTGTATTTTAACCCAGAGGCATTCTACCTCTGGGTCGTCCCCCCCCCCCCGCCTTTAAATTTTGAAACAGGGTCTTGCTAAATTGCTAAGGGTATAAGTTGTTAAGGCTGTCTTCAAACCTGTAATCCTCTTGTCTGTTTCCCACATGCTGGGATTATGGGCATGCACTATCATGCCTGGCTTAGTTTTGCTTAGTTATCAAGAATGGACATATTCAACACATTCATTTTTATTCCAAAGAATTATTTAAAATATAAGCTGAAGCTGGGCGTGGTGGTGCACGCTTGTAATCCCAGCATTCAGGAGGCTAAGACCGGAGGATCCGGATTCGAGGCCAGCCTCAGCTACCTAGTAAGGCACTCCACAACTTAGCGAGACCCGGTTTCAAAATAAAGAATAAAAATAGGGCTGGGGGTGTAGCTCGGAGGTAGAATGCTCCTGAGTTCAATCCCCAGTACCGCAAAAAAAATAAATAAAATAAAATAAAATATAAGCTGAATAAGCAAGGTATCTAGGTATGGATAGATCCATAGTTATTTATTAATTTTAATTGTGTAACTATTCTTACTACCATTTACAGTCCAAGAAATGAAGTACATCTTCATATCTATCACATTTCCCCAAGAGTGGCCTCGGCCCAAAATGTATTATTTTAAGTATGTAAAAATTTTTCCATGAAATTAACCTGTATCAGAGCAATGCTAGCACAACTCCACTTAACATAGCTGAAAATTTTTTTTCAGCAAGATAGCCAAGAAGTGATAATGAATGACTGCAAGGGAAGAAGAAGTTAGTGACTGAGATACAAGTACAGAGTCATATGGGCAAATTAAAAAGAAACTGTATCCGATTATTGTACAGATTCACAATAGTTTCAAGACATTTAGAAAGCAGCTAAAATGGCTAACTTAAGGATAAATTGTATTGCTGCCTTATCACACCCTTAGAGACAAATTATATTAAAAGGAAGCACAGAATATACACTATCCTAGTACCATGTGTATGAGCAATAAATTAAAAATTTCTTATCACCCTTTCTGTTGGTACTGATACGAGGGGTTTGAACCCAGGAACAAGTGAGTCACATCCCTAGCCCTTTCTATTTTTTATTTTGAGACAGGAGACCACTAAATTGCAGAGCTTGGCCTAGAAATTGTGATCTTCTTGTAACCTCCTGAGAGCTAGATTACAGCTGTGAACCACTGCACCCAGCATCTCATTACTATTTTTACAGGTATACAACTTAGTTAAGTTTCTTACAACAGGCCAAACAGTTGCTAGAATGATATTTTTAACCCTCATCACCTCTGCCCCTTAACCACTCTAAAAAACTAAACCAATAGAGGTGCTACACTATTTTGTCTGATAGTGGGGTTTGCCAACCCAGGTGAAAGAAGTCAAGGCCCTACCCACTCTAGTCTTTTTAGTCACTATGGCTAGAATCTAAGGTATCATTGCTTGGCTCAGGCTTGCCATCCTTCTAGAGTCCACATGACATGGACCAAAAGACAAAGAGCCTTAAAGAACTCTGCACTCCACCTTCTGAGTTAATAGGAATACAGTTTGAAGGCAATATGGGTCATGTCTTCAAACGACTTTGAAGAATGGGACTTCATAGACTCATAAGCTTTGGTAGGAAGACCTATCATGACTATATGATACATAACCAGATTCTTGATATATGGAAAATTGACCAAAGTAATTTCATTCCTTAATGAAACCCACCGAAACTTCTATAATACTGGTTGTTTCAATATATTATATGAATATATCATATAAATGCAGTTCAAGAGCCAGGCATGGTGGCACACACTTGTAATCCCAGTACTTGGGGGGCTGAGACAAGAGGACTGCAGGTTCAGGGACAGCCTCAGCAAGTAGTGAGACTTTCATTAACCTAGTGAGGCCCTGTTTCAAAATAAAAAGTAGTGCTGGGGGTATAGCTCGGAAGTAGAATGGCCCTGGGCTCAATCCCTAGTATCACGATCAATCAATGCAGTTCTAGCAAAAATTTTAAAATCTGACCGGGCGTAGTGGCACACGCTTGTAAATCCCAGCATTTGGGAGGCTGAGACTGGAGGATCCGGGTTCGCGGCCAGCCTCAGCTGCTTAGTGAGGCCCTCTACAACTTAGTGAGACCCTCCCTGTTTCTAAATAAAGAATTAAAAAATACGGCTGGGGGTGTAGCTCAGAGGTAAAATGCCCCCAGTTTCCATCCCCAGTACCGCCAAAAAAGAAAAAAAATTAAAATCTATACCATGGACAGTCATGAATTAAGCACCAATATAATATTAATAAGCTGGGCATGATGCCACACACCTGTAAATCCCAGTGGTTGGAAGGCTGAGATAGGAGGATTGCAGGATGAACGACGACCTTAGCAATATAGCAAGATTCTCAGCAACCTTAGAGAGACTCTGTTTCCAAACAAAAAATAAAAAGGGCTGGGGATGTAGCTCAGAGGTAGAATGAGGAATTCAATCCCCAGCACCTCACACACACACGCATACACTTACGCATATATATATATATATATATATATATATATATATATATATATATAATTTAATGGTGCTTTTAAAAACTTTATGTTTCAGAAATAAATGGAGTGAACGTCTAGCATCTTTATTTATTTATTTATTTTTTTGCGGTACTAGGGATTGAACTCAGGGGAGTTCTACCTCTGAGCTATACCCCCAGCCCTATTTTTTATTCTTTATTTTGAAACCGAGTCTCACTCAGTTGCGGAGTGCCTCACTAGGTAGCTGAGGCTGGCCGCGAACCTGGATCCTCCTGTCTCAGCCTCCCGAATGCTGGGATTACAAGCGTGCGCCACCACGCCCGGCTTCTAGCATCTTTAGGAATCTAATTTCTTCTAACCATTTCCTATTTTGGTAACAATGATGAGTATTGTTTAACAATTACCAATCAACATGCTGCATATAAACGTCCCGTTAAATTTTTATAAATCATAAAATAAACCCTATCATTTGGAAATTTAATTGAAGGATTGTTTCAAGAAATTTATGGCCCTCCACAGATATTTACAGGACATAATTTGTATTTACACCTCAGACATGTGTGATTTCAATGATGTTGCTTCCATGTCTATGTAAAGATGACTTCCCCCTAAAAACAAAGCGTAAGTGTTTCAGTAGTTTTGATATAGCATCTGAAAAAGGCTGCTCCTTTTATGCTCCTTCAGCATTCTACAGACAAATCATCCTTGCATAATCAGCATAAATTTTTTTATTTGGTCCAGAAATGAAACATTATTTTTAAAAATCCAGCCTGGACAACTAAAGTAATTAGACATTTGAAAATCAATTATTTCAGTACCTTTTCTTTTTACTTTAATAGCGCAGCAGTAACACTAAAGTATTTGAGTCCTAATAATGGATAGATAGTAATAAGTCAAAGAAGCCAGTTCTCCTGTCATAAGTATGGGTATCTAAATGTAAGGAGAACATAATTTGGTGCTGTTAGTTTTATGGTGCTGTTAGTGAATGTGTGGTTATAAAGTGTCCAGGAACAAGTTTTAACAAAACATATGAAATAGGTTATAAATAGAATCTCTACCACTGCTAAGGATGGTAAATAAATCTTAGAAAAGTACGAGGAAAAAAAAAGAAAAAAAAAAAAAAAAGCAAGTTCTCATAAAAATCAACTCGATTCAGGAAGTGATGGTAGCAGTGCTGTGGTTTGTTTTTGTGTTGTGGAACTGGGGATGGAACCCAGGGGCATTCTACCTTTAAGCTACACCCCCAGTCCTATTTTTTACTATTCATTTTGAAACAGGGCCTCACTAAGTTGCCAAAAGCCTAAGTAGCTGAGGTTGGCTGAGAACCCGTATCCTCCAGTCTCAGCCTCCCAAATACTAGGATTACAAACATGGGCCACCTTGCCAGGCTTGATTTAGGGGTGTGAGAAGTTGTGCAGTGTCCAACAGGAGCACATTCATAGGTAACTGTTTTTAAGAATGAAATTTAAAAATCTTTTAAAAAATATACGTGTATTATTTTGTTAGAAAATATACTCATTAAGTTTGGATCTAACCACTTAATCCCAAGTTTGGGATTGTTAAGTACTAATATGGACTAAATGCTGTGAAAACATTATTCAGGCATTAGGGCAATAGGAACCAAAAAAAAAAAAAAAAAAAAAAAAAGGAAATCTCTAAACTACACTGCCTTCATTCGTACTATACTTTTACAATTAGTTCTCTCTTCCACACCTCAAAATACCCAACCACACCCCACTCCAATATTATCTTTCTCTACTTTTGCATTTATGATTATACTTTCTGCAAACTACAATGAAAAAGGTACTGAGTTTAGAACTAAACAATTATTTGGGGGGAGAGACAGTACATTTTCCATGTTGTATGAATGATCTAGAATGATATTGCCTTTGATATAAATTTTATCGAACTATTAGGTCTTCTGTCATATTTTAAAATAAATAAGCTTCTAGTAAGTGGTATATAAATTGAATTTAGGAAAATCAAATAATATTTTAAAAGAACAATGTAAAGGAATATAGGCTTTTATAATGTAAGAAAAATAAGTGGCAAAGTGACATATGTAAATGTGATGTTTCAGTAAAATGACAAAATAAAACCCTATTTAATGCTTTTTTTAAATCAAGAAACACAGAGAACCATTTGGAAGGACATAGAGCAAATTGCAAAGTGATTTAACTAAGTGGGATGAAACCTGAAAGCAGGAACATAATAACTATATTTCAAATATTTTTATGTCATAAAAATACTGCATTTGCAATAATTAAAAAACAAAAGGAAAGCTTTATCAGACCATTCTATGGAACAATGCTAACAAAAATACTAAATTTGATTCTAGCCTCATCTCAGCCTCAACAATCATCAAGTATATGATTTACAACTATCTTTTGTCAAACAACTTGTTCACTTCAGAAGATAATTAAGATATGATTTGTAAGTTATCAAAGGCTATGCAGATAGCAGTTAACATATTTTATTCATCCTAAAATTAGTTGTCATTAGGCACCACGAAGCTGGTGCTGGCAACAAAATAGAAGGCTGCTTTCTTAGGGACTGCTCTCCTGCAGAGGTCAATTTAAACAGAATAATACCTGTTCAGAGCCATCCAACACCTACAGTGAAATGGTAACCCTGAAAAATGATTATCATTAACAACAATAGTGCTAACTACCTCATAGGGTTGTAAAAATGGAAAGAATTAAAATGTGTACGAAGTACCTAGAATAGCACTTGACCCACAGAAAGCAGCAATTTATTAACACTATCATGATTATGATAATTACCACAACTTTCCAAGATTTCATGAGTTAACATACAAAAGTGTCTATAAATTATTAAGGCATAACAAGTGTTAGAAATTCTAGAAAATATTGAATTTGTTTAAATCTCTTAGGGAAACACCCACTTAATTGGATCTTCTCTCTCTTCCTAAAGCAAGTAATACCTACCAAGCAATTAACTACATGTCTTCCATGGATTTTTAAATTTATATCTAATCATTCACACTAAATTGAAATAATCATATTCTATTTTATAACACAGCTAACCCATGATTTTACAATGCAAACAAATATAATGAAAAAATTATGGAGTTAAAAAACAGTAAGCAGGGGTTCTTTACTTCCAGTAAGTTACTTTCAGTGATTAAAAAAGTCATAAGCCTATCATGCTTCAACTCAAACCAGCTAAGTTTCTTAAAACTGATTTTGAATGCAGCTTCATTCAAAGAAACTATGGTGGTCAGCTTCCATTAAAACTGAATGGATCACTGGCCCCAACCTGTCTCTATCATTATCATTCTTCATTTTTTGACAATATAAGACTGTCTAGAATCTTTTCACACCTTCATGAATATTTAATCACTTTAAACTGGTAAAAACTATAAAGTGAAAATATACCACCAGTACCACTTAAATCTCATTCAGAAGGGAAGTTATAGTTCCAAACTAGCTTCCTTTCTATGGATGGGAGAGTACAGTCTAGACTAAGACTGAACTTCTTAATCCAAACTATAGCCAATAGATTTTTGGCTACTCCCTCATAAGCATACTTTTCATTCAACAGAATGCTAGCCAGCTTTGAAATTTTTTGCAGTTCAAACTTAAGAGACTTGACGATCTCTTTACAAAGTACTGGTAAAAACAAACAAACAAAAACAACAGGCTATAGGATAACAAATAAAACAAATTGCATTTAAAAAATTTTTTTTCCACTTACAAGTAGGCAATAAAGACTGAAAAGACAGATAACACAACATGGCTGATGTAGGTGGCAGGCAAAATTTTGAGTGTTTTCAAATTTTCTGCATTATCTGGATTCTTCCAGTAATGAGGAATTTATTTATTTATTTTTGTGGTACTGGGGATTGAACTTAGGGGCATTCTACCTCTGAGCTACATGCCCAGCCCTATTTTATTTTTATTTTGAAACAAGGTCTTACTAAGTTGCTGAGGGCCTAAGTTGCTAAGGCTGGCCATGAACCTGTGATCCTCCTGTTTTATAGCTTCCCAAGAACTGGGATTACAAGTGGGCACCCCCATGCCCAACTTACTATATATACAGACACACACCTGTAATCCCAGTACTTGGAAAGCTGAGACAGGAGGATCCATCCAGGTTCACAGCCAGCCTCAGCTACTTAGTGAGGCTCTCTGCAACTTAGTGGGACCCTGTTTCAAAATAAAAATTACAAAATAGGACTGGGGATATAGGTCAGAGGTAGAATGCCCCTGGGTTCAATGCCCAGTACTGCAAAAAAAAAAAAAAAAAAGTCATTGTGTAAAATGTATATATATATTTTTAATAATTGGGGAGAGCCGGGCGTGGTGGCGCACGCTTGTAATCCCAGCATTCGGGAGGCTGAGACTGGAGGATCCGGGTTCGTGGCCAGCCTCAGCTACCTAGTGAGGCACTCCACAACTTAGTGAGACCTGGTTTTGAAATAAAGAGTAAAAAATAGGGCTGGGGGTGTAGCTCAAAGGTAGAACGCCCCTGAGTTCAATCCCCAGTACCGCAAAAAAAAAACTGGGGAAAATGCTATTTTTATTTACTTGTCAGGCAAAAACAAAATAAACAAAACACATAAGCCTGTTTTCATCCCCAAAAGCTGCAGAATCACTCCATTTAGAGTCCAAGAAGAATATTTTTAGAGTCACTTAATATTTGATCACTGACAACCATCAATACTTCTGCACTAAACTCATCCAGAAGTAAAAAGAATACAGTGTGCTAAAAATAAAGCCACACAAGCCAGAAGTACTGTCACTAAAATCCTTGTGGAAGAAAGCTGCCAATGATGATGCCAGACCTTCAATTCTCTTTTTAAAGTTGTCTTTCCATTCTATGAGCAAGAAATAGATATTTCATCAAAACCTGAGTGATTTCCAGATACAGAGATCTTTCTTGAGAAATTTTCTGGCTATGCTTGCACTTTGCACAGCAATTTAAGTAGCAGGGTATTAGAATGGTTCTAATCTAGACAAAATTAGACAAAATTTAATAAATCAAATCCCCAGGCAGTTTTGCCTTGATATCTTTTAAGTCAGAGCCATAGAATACTTGTATACTCCAGACACTTGCCAGATAACTCAAATCTTTTACAAGCATGTATCACTAAGCCTGGCTCAAATCTTAATTAATTTCTGTCGAGATGTGCCAAAAATCTACCTAAAATAATTGAGTATTTTAAAGACATTCAAGGAAATTGCCAATTATGTGTTATTCTAGATTTACTTTTTGGTATTATATTAAGATTCATAGAAAATTACAAATCAGCTGGGAGTGGTGGTACACGCTTGTAATCCCAGCATTTGGGAGGCTGAGACCAGAGGATCCGGGTTTGCGGCCAGCCTCAGCTACCTAGTGAGGCACTCCACAACTTAGTGAAACTCGGTTTCAAAATAAAGAATGAAAAATAGGGCTGGGGGTGTAGCTCGGAGGTAGAATGCCCCTGAGTTCAACCCCCAGTACCACAAAAAAAAAAAAAAAAAAAAAAAAGAAAATTACAAATCTAAATAAATTTAAATGTTCCATAGGACTTCTTCACAGGAATACATTTTACATAAGCCTTTTCTCTTCTTTATTTTTGGTACTGGGGATTGAACCCAGGGGCATTCTACTTCTGAGCTACACCCCCAGCCCTATTTTATTATTATTATTATTATTATTGTTATTGTTATTATTATTATTATTTTGCTGTACTGGATTGGAACCTGGGGGCATTCTACCTCTGAGCTACACTCCCAGCCCTAGTTTTTCTATTCTTTATTTTGAAACGGGGTCTCACTAAGTTGCGGACAGCCTCACAAGTTGCTGAGGCTGGCTGCGAACCTGTGATCCTGCTTTCTCAACCTCTCAAGTACTGGGATTACCACGCCAGGCTAAGCCTTTTATTTTTAATGAGTAATAATTAAAACACCTACATGATAAAGCTTCTTTTATTAGACAATGAGAAATATTCTATTCATACTTTTTTTTTCTTCTTCAGTTTTTGTCTTAGCTGCTAGGAAGCTCAGAACCAATTTTTACTTAGGCTTGGCTTCTGGTGTCTTTCAATGTTTTATGCAGATCTTGACCTTTTAGTAACATGTAGGACAGAATACCAAACAAACATATTTTATCAAGATACTTCAAAATCATGCATAATATAGCTACTGCCAACATCACAAACTGAAATGAAAATTCTGTATAGATGCCTCTGTCACAGCAACAAGTCATAAAGTATTTAAATGAAAACATGTCTTAAATTTATTAAACTTAATTTTCAAATTAGAAGGTAGGGACAGAGGGAATTGCAAAAATAAATAAATAAATTAATTAATTAAATAAAATAAAACCCAAAACAAACAAGCAAGCAAATAAAAAACAGTGGTTTCATTTCTGGTAAAGAAAATCTTTTAAAGTATACAGGTATTCCCTAATGATATGAAAATGTTTTACTTACCGTGCCATTTCAAAGTTAATACGGTATTTTAATTATAACAAAAAACTTACATACCTTATGTAAACAAGTGTCCACTACCCAATTGCACACATTTTCCAGGTCATCAGATACCTCAAGCCTAGATTTTACAAATTCACAGAGCTCCTCATTACTCATAACATCCCAGATACCATCACAAGCCAAGATGATAAATTCATCCTCTTCTGCTCTTAAAATTTCATAAACCTCAGGCTCTGGAGAAACAAGTTGTTCTGTTGGGCCCTTGCCATCAACACACTTGTAATCATAGTCCCCCAGAGCACGAGACACTGCTAATGAACCATTAACACGCTGTATCATTACGCTGCCTCCTGCATTTTGGATTCGTTCCTTTTCCCTCGGATTACAAGGTTTGTGATCCTGGGTAGAAAAGCAGACTTGTCCATTCCTATACAGAACAGCTCGTGAATCACCACAGTTGATGAAGTAGATATGCGTAGGTGAAATCATAACTCCCACTGCAGTAGAACCGCTCCTGTCCATCCCATTTCTGAGGTCTGAGAAGTTACGCATGTATTCATCAATTTTCAAAAAGCCAGTTCTGATACCATTCTTGACATTTTCCACTGAAGGCTCAAGAGCTGATCCTGATTTGCCAGCTGCCCTAAAGTCTTCATTAGTAGTGATATGTTCTAATAAATGTGTGGAGCAGTAATTTGCCACTCGGGATCCAGCATGACCATCGTACACTGCAAAGAATGACCAGTCTTCCAAGCCGTGAGGAATACCTACAACAGCTGTGTGTGCATCTTCCATTTCTACTCTCCATCCTTGCATG
Organism: Graphiurus murinus; assembly: GCA_004027655.1. NCBI lineage: Eukaryota > Metazoa > Chordata > Mammalia > Rodentia > Gliridae > Graphiurus > Graphiurus murinus. The sequence continues at coordinate 5,479 of PVLC010030570.1, read as the reverse complement.
CTGCTCAGGCCATAACGTAAACCATTCCCAGCACCATGAGCATTATGTTTTTCAGTTTTGGGTTTATCCAAAAATGCACCCATGTTTAGTAATCAATCTGAAAGAAAAAAAAAAAATTGCAGGTGTTAAATGTTTAAGTTTGACAGAAAACATATCTACTATTCTCAAGTAACTCATTATCTCTATTACTTCCTAATTTACTAAAACAACAGAAAAAAGAAACCAGAAAATTTCCCATGTCCTTCTTTTAGAACAGTGATTTTCCAATTCTAGCATGTTAAATTAGACAAATATTTCTGGAGGTGGGATCTAGATATCAAGTGCTCCGTTTGTGTGTGGAGGGGGGGGCACTGAGGATTGAACCCAGGGATGTTCTATCACCAAGCTAAGTTTCTGCACACTGGCCCTGAACCTGTGAACTTCCTGTCTCTCATATACATGTACTGGGATTACAGGCATGAGTCACTGCACCTAGCTGGATATCAATATTTCAATATTTCTTAAAAGTCATTGTGCGAGCTGGGCGTGGTGGCACACACCTGTAATCCCAGTACTTGGAAGGCTGAGACAGGAGGATCTGGGTTCGCAGCCAGCCTCAGCTACTTAGTGAGGCTCTCTGCAACTTAGTGAGACCCTGTTTCAAAATAAAAATTACAAAATAGGACTGGGGATATAGGTCGGAGGTAGAATGCCCCCTGGGTTCAATCCCCAGTACTGAAAAAAAAAAAAAAAAAAAAAAAAAAAGTCATTGTGCAAGTTGGGCTTGGTGGTGAAGGCTTGTAATCTCTGTACTTGGGAGGTTGAGACAGGAGGATCGCACGTTTGAGAACACCTTCAGCAATTTAGCAAGGCTCTCTGCAACTGAGTGAGAACCTGTTTCTTTTTTTTTTTTTTGCGGTACTGGGGATTGAACTCAGGGTCATTCTACCTCAGAGCTATACCCCCAGCCCTATTTTTCATTCTTTATTTTGAAACAGGGTCTCACTAAGTTGCGGAGAGCCTCACTAGGTAGCTGAGGCTGGCCGCGAACCTGGATCCTCCAGTCTCAGCCTCCCAAATGCTGGGATTACAAGCGTGTGCCACCATGCCAGCTGAGAACCTGTTTCAAAATAAAAAAAATAGTGCTGGGGGTATAGGTCAGAAGTAGAATGCCCCTGAGTTCCATTCCCAGTACCAAAAAAAATAAAAAAGTCAATGTGCTGCCAAGTTGAGACACTATTGATTGTAAGAAAAAGAAAAACCAAGAAATAAAACTTGGTTAAGAATTTTTTAAAAATTCAATTATAAGTCTAGATACACACACACACACATACACACACACACACATACACACACACACACACACACACACAGTTTAAGACTGGACAATGAGACTATTCAGAATGAAGAAACATCTTATTTCAATAAATTAAGGTAGAAAAGTTGCCCATATATTTGGAAAGATTTTCAAAAACAAGTACTGAAATCAAAATTTTTCTCCCCTATTGATCTTAAAGATAACTCTAAAATCATTTAAAACATTAAAATTTCCATTCTACAGATATTTGGTTCTCTTGTTACTGTTTTTTTGTTTGTTTGTTTTAAGGAGATTATTCTGTCCAGACTGTCCTTGAACTCTTGGGCTCCAGCGATCCTCCTGCCTCAGCCTAAAGTATCTGTCTGGGACTACAGGTGCATGTAACTCATATTGCTGAGTTTTGTAATTCATGAAGTAGCTACTCAGTGTTGGCTGACAAAGACTTAAAATCTTTTGAATTGAAAAGTACTACTGTGCATTTCCCACACCTCTCTGCATACCTTTACTATTATATAGAATAAAAGTTTCCCAATTTCAAATAACTTACTAGAGTAGTGGTTTTCAAAACTGAGTAAGCCAGGTATGGTAGCACATGTCTTTAATCCCAGTACTTGGAAGGCTGAGACAGGAGGATTGCAGGTTCGAGGACAGCCTCAGCAAGTAGTGAAACTCTCATGAACCCAGTGAGATTCTGTTTCAAAATAAAAATTAAAAAAATAGGCTGGGGGTGTACCTTGGAGGTAAAATGCCCCTGGGTTCAATCCCCAGTACCACCAAGGAAAAAAAAAAAAAGGTCCACCTGTGTGGGAAATTTTTTAAGTCATCTGTATCTATACTTCATAAGGTTGCTATGAAGAAATGAGTTAATGTAAAGTGAATATCATAAAATGATTGCTGCTGGTACTCCAAATGTAGATTCCAAAGTCCTATCCCCACACCCAAAAATTATTTATTATTATTATTATCATCATTATTTTTGCAGTACTAGGGTTTGAACCCAGGGGCATTCTACCTCCGAGCTACATACCCAGCCCTATTTTTAGTCTTCATTTTGAAACAGGGTCTCACTAAGTTGCAGAGGTCCTCACTAAGTAGCTGAGGCTGGGCGTGAACCCGGATCGTCCAGTCTCAGCCTCCCAAGTACTGGGAAGGATTTTTTAAAAAATAAACCTTGGATGAGACCTTTAAAAAAGCTTGCTGGCAACTTAAGAGTAACATTTTGAGAGGCACAGGTCTAAGATCAGTTGACTTCCTTGACTTCCCTGTGAGTTGAGGCTTCTTCATGAATATCTTTTTTTTAAAGGTAATGGGGATTGAACTCAGAAGCACACTATCTCCAAGCTCACCCCCAGTCCTAGTTTTTCTTTATTTAGAAACAGGGTCTAAGTAAATTGTGGAGAGCCTCACTAAGCAGCTGAGGCTGACCGCGAACCCAGATCCTCCCATCTCAGCCTTCCAAGAACTGAGATTACAAGTGTATGCCACAATGTCTGCTATGAATATCTTTTTCAGCTATGATCATTATCAAACTTTAATAAAAAATTACATATAACCATTTACAAAAATGTGATAAACCACTTAATATACTTAGATACATATGCATATTTTATAAATTAAAATTTATTATTATTATTATTATTATTTTTTTTGGTGTACTGGGGATTGAACCCAGAGGTATTCTACCTTCAAGCTACACCCCCAACCTGATTTTATTTCCTATTTGGAAACAGGGTCTCACTAGGTTGATGAGAGTCTCACTACTTGTTGAGGCTGTCCTTGAACCTGTGATCCTCCTATCTTAGTCTCCCAAGTACTGGGATTACAAGTGTGCACCAACACGCCTGGAAGGAAATCTATTTTATATTTACAATTTTTCTTGAGTTATATATATAACAGTACTAATAAATTTTTATTGTACTAGATAAGATTAAAAATACACAAATTACTTCCCATTCAATCTGCATATTGTTTGTTTTGATACTAATGTAGTAAGATTTTTTTTCATTTTTTCTTTCTGGAGTATTAGGTGTTGAACCCACATACTAGGCAAGCTACTCTACCACTGAGCTTCATCCCCCAACTCAATGCTTGTTTTTTGTGTGTGTGTGTGGTACTGGGGATTGAACACGGGGGCATTCTACCTCTGAGCTCCACCCCCAGTCCTGTTTTTTATTCTTTATTTTGAAATAGGGTCTAAGTTGCGGAGGACCTCACTAAGCAGCTGAGGCTGGCCGCAAACCCGGATCCTCTGGTCTCAGCCTCCCAAGTACTGGGATTACAAACCACACCCGCCGACTTGATTATTTTTGAAAATGCTGATTTAATATTCTGATATAATTTGAAAGCCTAGTTCTATGTATTTTTATTTAAATTCTTGTGTTTTTAATGGTGATTTCACTTGGAAAAAGACAACTTATAAAATACCTAAATGCAAACGAAACTGAATTATTGACTATATATATATATGTGTATATATATATATATATATATATATATATTTATTTTGCGGTACTGGGGATTGAACTCAGGGGCATTCTACCTCCGAGCTACACCCCCAGCCCTATTTTTTACTCTTTATTTTGAAACCGAGTCTCACTAAGTTGTGGAGTGCCTCACTAGGTAGCTGAGGCTGGCCGCGAACCTGGATCCTCCGGTCTCAGCCTCTCAAATGCTGGGATTACAAGCATGCGCTACCACGCCCGGCTATAATTATTGACTATATTTACTAAACTAAACTTTTTTTTTTTTTTTTTTGCGGTACTGGGGATTGAACACAGGGGCATTCTACCTCTGAGCTACATCCCCAGCCCTATTTTTTTTTTTAGTCTTTATTTTGAAACAGAGTCTCACTAAGTTGCAGAGGGCCTCACTAAGTAGCTGAGGCTGGCCGTGAACCCAGATCCTCCGGTCTCAGCCTCCCAAATACTGGGATTACAACATGCGCCACCACGCCTGGCTACTAAACTTCTCTCAATCCCATCTACCAATGATGCAAAAAAGTTTTGTTTTACTTCCATTTTTCCTAATGTTCTTGCAATTAAGTTACTGCTATTTTTACATTTTAACAAAGAGGTTCAAAATAAAAAAGAACTCCCCATTTATAAGTTTTTTAAAAAGCCTAGAAACTTCCATTGTGAAGTTTGTTTTTAATTTAAGGAGGCAACTAGGAAGCTATTGGCATCCTAGGACTCAAAGGGGAAGCCTGGAAGGCCAGCTTGGAAAATGACCAAAAACCAAAAGTACCCTTCAGGCTGGACTGACAAACACCGTGAAGGTTACACCAAGAACAGCTTTGCTTGCCAGCTACTTCTACATTCTGTTTTTCTCTGAAAAATCACTTGCTCAAAATTTGAAGTCCTGAGACTAAGCATCTAATTGGCTGAGGTTAGGTTACCCGGTGGTCATTGTTTGGTTGTATCATAGATCATATTGTTTGAAAATTGGTAAATTTTTAGTAAGTTCCAAAATGACATAATTTTAAAGTTGAGATTGTCCTGTGATACATTAATTTTAAGACATGAAATATCACACATATAACTATGTAATGTGTATGTATAGCGAAAGAGTAATAAACCAAATAACCATAAACCCATCACGCAGTTTATCAAGACCACTAAAGTGTGTGGCCACCTCTCTCACCCATTGTGGATACCATCTTGAATTCTGTAATTAGCATCCTCTATAGTTCCATATTCATGGGTGGCTGTTTAGTTTTATATGGTTAGCACTTTGCACTGATGCAAAGTACAGTATGTATTTACTCTAGCACATTTTTTCTTGCTCAACATTGTACTTATGAGTTTCATCTACATTGGCACAGAATTATAGTTCATTCACCAAACTGTATTATGCCTGAATACTTATTTATACACTTCACTACCAGTTCACATTGAAGAGTTGTTTTTTATTGTAAACAGTGCCGTTTTGAACAATCTTGTTGCATATGCATGAATTTTCCTACAACACGTATATAAACTGCAGAGGGCTTAAAGTATACAAATTTGTTTGTTTCTTTTTGGTACTGGGGATTGAACCCAGAGGCATTCTACCTCTGACCTACACCCTTAGCCCTATTTATTTTTTTTAATTTTTTTTTTTTTTTTTTTTTTTTTTTTTTTTTTTTTTTTTTTTTTTTTTTTTTTTTTTTTTTTTTTTTTTTTTTTTTTTTTTTTTTTTTTTTTT